>NDXB01015154.1:11894-23168 GCA_002631895.1 Agapornis roseicollis | reverse complement strand
AAAGATGTAAAAAAAAAAAAAAAAAAGGTGCCTAAAGAAACACCCTATTTTATTTGTAAAGAAAAATGAGATATGTTTTACATGGTGGTGACAAAGACTGTTATAATACTGCTAAACAGTGAAAGTATCTTGAGCTGAAGCCATGAAAATGCAATATAATCTGTTTTACTAGAATATCTTTTAAGAGGAGACAGATGGCTCATTCTGTCAACTGCAGGCATCTCCCTAAGGTAGAGCACTGTCTCCCATATCTAGGAAACCGTAAGAGAAAGAAAAGTATTCAAAGAGGAGCGTAAATTTGACTTCTGTGCCAAAGAGAGACACTACTACAGGAGATAATCCATTGCTCCTATTCAGAATTGCCCTTTGGGGGTGCCTGTTCCTCTCTATTCACGGTATACAGATGTTAGCAAAACAAAGCCATTTGCTTGAATTTTGGTAATGTGAATTTCCTCCCTGCAGGTCTCAGTTCAGGGAAGCATTATGAGCTATTTTGCAGGTGCTAAGGGAACTCAGAATAACGTAGAAATGAAAAGAGGGGAAATTACAGTATTCACATGGACCGTGAGATTCAGTTAATAAGAAATTGCACTTCCTTCTAGAAGTTTTTCAAGCATTTGAATTTACTGTCATGATTTATTGCAAACTTAGGAGGTGAGAGTGCAGTAACTAGTCAGTACCATTTAACTTAAATTTCACATATAAAATCATTTACAATTAATTTTTTTCTTCTTTTGCTTCAGAGTACTAGCAAAGAAGACTAGTCTTCTATAAAATTGGTTGTTTATAGAATAAACAGTTGTTTTACAGCCTGGCTTTCAGATCTTCTTAAAAACACAAAGGTCAAGGAATCAGTATAGATGAGCTACAGTTCACAGTGTAGTACAGTATAGTCCTTAAATATTTTCCTAAAATCTACTGGGAATGCAACAGGCTTTTTTTAGTGTTAAATACATCACATCATCTCTCTTGAACATCTGATTTCTAGAATAAAAAAACCCTCTTCCCTTAGTTAGGAAATGTTATATCGTTTTATCTAAATGGAAACTGCTGAATACCATATTCCGGAACTGTCATTGCACGCTTGGGTCTATCTATTTACCTCATGACAAACAGTTTCACTACAGTATTAAAATAATGCATTTCAGTAGTACACATCTGAAGTAAATTACAGATGGTGGTAATTTCTTTGGTACAGACTAATTACCATGTGCTATAAAATGAAAATATAGGCAGATTAGGAAGGTGCAGGTTCTACCTCTTCTACAGAGTCTCCATTTGGGAGTACCTGATATAAAAGACCCACATTCTCAACAGTGAGTTATAACCTTTCATAACCTATTTCAGACCCTTGAAAGGATGGATTTGCAATGGGAGGACTGGGTGATCGCATGGAATTTCTAAGAATAAGGTCATTTTATGATACTCTACTTTGGTTATTCAGAATGGATGTTACCTGAGCCATGACCCACTTTAATAATGGCAGCGCATAAATTTCTTTACCAGATTATTTTTCTTTTCCTGGCAAAGTCTGTTCACTGAGGAGGATTACCTGGAGGAGGCCTGAGGATAAAATAATGAAATTCAAAAAGGATAAAAACTATAACAAGTATAAACCTGTCACTCTTAGCTTTCTGAATTTCTTTCAGCAATTGCTTCACTTATTCCCCAGTACTTTTCAAATAGATGATCAAACTATTAAAAATCCTCATGCAATTAAAATACAACCCTGCCTGTGCAGGAACAGCTGAGCTTGCTTAGACTAATTGGCTTGGGTACCAGTAACAGCCTTAGTCACAGTGAAGGCAGTATTAATCAGCTGCCAACAATTTTAAGCAGGTTCACAGCTAGGTTTTGCCATCTAAATTAAGCTCTCTTGTCATTGTAGTTGGGCTGTAATGAGTGCCTGAATGGATTAGATTAAGACTCAGGAATATCCTTCCTACAGCTGCACAGGTAGCTGTAATGAAAATACACTGTGTGTTATACAATATTTTCATCTTAATAGACCTGTAGCATTGGTTATGCTTCTTAGGGCTTTATGAAGCAAGTTACGGGGTCAGAAATGTTGCAGAATAGGAGGAAAATATTCGTTTGGACTCTGGCCCTTTTATGTAAGTGGTCAGATTTTATTTTGGACTGCTACAAGTACATAAGGACAAAGTAGCAAGAGCTGGGTTAAAAATAGGCTCAGCTTTTATTTCTTTGACCTAGACTCTTTGTATGTCCTTCACAATCAGTGGAATTGCATTGAATTTGCACACAATGCTCACTGCATGTACCTTGTTTTTTTTTTTAATTTCTGTTAATAGACGTGTATTTCCCTGTTTGAAAAATAACCTAGAAGATAAATAAATCTTACAATGCATATTGTTCAATTAAAATCAAGTATGTGAACAATTTAATTTGTTAGTCTCTGAAAACAGAAGTTGGACTCCCCATGAGGCTTGGTAGGTTTCTAATTGCACATCTAAAACCAAAAATGTATCCCAAATCCCTTAAGATTATTGTAGCATAGAGGGATTGGTATGTATAACTGACACTTTAAAAATATTTAACTTTTAAATAAAATCAAGAAATCCCAGTGTTAGGGAGAGTAGAGAGGGTGAATAACATGGAAGATTTATTGAAAAATATTTGTAAGTGTCCAGGACAGATTAAAAACTTCTAGCCATATGGACAACATATGAATAAATTAGTTGAAGACAATACGTAGTTTCCACTACTGAGGCACATAGAATTTATTCTTTAAATGCATTTTTGGGCCAATAATTGTGAGACATAATTCCTCATACCAGTGAAACCCAAAGTTAGTTGTTTATTGACTGAATTAAGCAGGAAGAATTAGCATTTGTGTTAGCAAAACTGAGGTGGCATCCCATACAATTCACTTTCTGGGCTCAATTTTTAAATAAGTGTGAGTGATATTTTGAGGGGGCAACAGGAAAAAAAATACCATGTTTATCAATACATGCTAAAACTGGAGGGAAACAAGCATGTTTTTGAAATCATAAGGTTTTATTTGGGTATGGAATTTTTTGGTTTGGCTATCTTTGTGTGTACCTGTGGCTCCTGCATGTGTACCATGACTTAAGAGAGGTAAATCATGACCTTAACAAGAGTTCCTGGAATGTACTAGTTCTGAAAGGAAGATGAGTTTAAAGAGATAATTACTCCTAACTTAGTCCAAGATTATTACATTTGGAGGGTGCCTGATGAACTCTGAAAGTTGCATTGTCATTCTTAGGAGATTTTATTTTTTACAATTATTTGCTGTAGTTTCGCATGACCTGGAACTAGAATACACAGAGAGAGAAATTGCTGCTGAGATCCTACCCATGCAGTCTGTCACAGCATCCCTAGAATGACTTTCACTCTGCCAAAAGGCTCTGGAGGAGCAAGGGGGTTTGTGTGGTTAGCACCTAAGGGCATGTCAGGAGCAAGATAGCCTGTAAACTGTGTGGGTAACATGGAGAAAACCCCATAACAAAATCGGGAGTTAACCAAAAGAGGTGGTGTACACATCTCTGTATATATTGCTGTGGAGAAAAGTTCAACTGCTTGAATCAAAACTACTGGTTACTCATATAGCTTGTCTTTTATATGGCTAGACACTTTCAAAGTAACTGCAAATAGCTGAGCAATTCAGTTGCTGGTGAGATTTTAATTTTCTAGACTTTTGCAGGAGGGAGTTGTTCACCATCTGATCTTCCAAGTGAGAGAAAAGTTCACAGTTATTTGCCTGATTTATTTTTTCCCTTGTAGCCATTACTATTTACTTGCAAGTTATACATATTTCTCAGGAATTTTGGAAAAGAGGTAAGTATACACTCTTAGATTGTCCAAGTGTCTTGGATTCTACTGGGATAAAGTTAATTTTCTTCCCAGTAGCTGGTGCAGTGCTGTGTTTTGGCTTTAGTCTGAGAAAAATGTTGATAACACACCAACGTTTCAGTTGTTGCTGAGTAGCACTTACCCTGATCAAGGACTTTGAGTCTCGTGCTCTGCAGTGAGGAGGAACACAAGAAGCTGAGAGGAAGCAGAGAGAGGACACCTGACCCAAACTAGCCAAAGGGGTATTCCAGACCAGAGCACATCATGCCCAATATATAAACTGGGGGCAGTTCCCTGGAAGGGACCAATAGCTGCCCAGGTCAGGCTAGATATCAGTTGGTGGGTTGCTGAGTAATTGTATTGTGCATCACTTGTTAGTTTATTGCTTTGTTTGCTTGTTTTATTCCTCCCTCCTCCCCTCTCTCCCTCCCTCCCTCCCTCTCTCTCTCTCTCTTTCTCTTGTTAAGGTTGTTACTGTTGTTATTATATTTTACATTTTTTCAATTATTAAAACCATTCCTGTCTCAACCCATGGGTTTTACCTTTTCTGTATTTTTTTTTTTTTTGACTCCTCCCCATCCCATCTGGGGCAGGGAGGCAGTGTGCAAGGAGCTGTGTGGTACTCAGGTGCTGACTGGGCTTAAACCGTGACACATATAAAAGAGACACTGATTATTAGTAAAGCATTTTCAGAAGCAAATCATGTCACCTAAAATCCTTCAAGAGCCTCAGATGGCCTTCCCTATCTTGTCCATAGAATATAGAGAGATGCTTTCCTCCTAACTTCAAGCACACAACCATGATTTTCATTTCAAAAGTTAAGATAAATGAATGTGACCTACAATTCTCCATTACATTCCCAAGTGGATGAAGAAATTTTGGACATAGTGCCCTGCAAAGGCTTGCTTGTAGAAAAGATTTATTTTTATGTGAAGCTGAAATAGCCAGAAAGCAATGCATCCCTCAAGAAGCAGACGTAGCAATAAACCCCTTACTTGTGTATACATTAGGAAGAAAATGAGACCTGCAGCTCTTCAATGAAAGAGTGGCATGTGCTGTGACTTAGGATAACACCAGGGACACAAGATGCTCTGAGTAGTGATACCCTGAGGAAAAAGCAGTAATTCTCATTTCTGAGTAATTTCTGAGGCTTTGATATGTGTCAGGTTACAAATCTGTGGCAAGTGGGTCTATGGTCTAGCTGGGTGGAGCTGATGAAAGGTGAAAAACAGGAACCCACACACTTAACAGAGCTGTTGTGATAAGCTGAATTAATACTGGCTTCCAGCAGGGTGACTAAGATGGGACCTTTGGAAGAGATAATCAGAAAGTTTCCCAGACATCACTGTAGAAAGCTTATATCTGATCAAGGCCTTGGAAAAAAAGCATGCTGAATATCTGATGACACATAAGTCCCTGCTACTGAGAGACAAAGATCATATGAACTGTAAGGGAATGTTTGTGTCTGGAGATGGTGAAATTTCAGTTGCTGGAACACATTTGTTTGGATTTCTCTCTATGGGGAACGGTGTAGTTCTCATTAGTACGTTTGAAGACTCATTTCAGTTTTCTTCCCCACTGAAGGAACAAAATTAAAAACAATTCACTAAATTGAGGTGGAGAAAGGAATTTCTGCGAGAAACAGTTTTAATCATTATGCTAGTATGTTAAATACGTATATGAATTTAGGTTAAAGCCACTATTTCTAGGGTTATGGAACACAGTTACCATGCAAATTTTGTGCCAGTGTGGCTTAGCTGTTAGCTATGTTACTGCTAAGAAGAAAAATCTAAGAAATACATGCAAGTTTTATTTTTCTTATTTTACATAGAAGGAGATTTTTGGAGATAACAGGTTTAATACAAGGTTGAATGTTGTCAGATGAACCCCTGTAGACTTGCTGGCTTGCATCTGAACACTAATGCTGTCTTATTAGAGGTTTTTGTTCTGAGCATCCTTTTTCATTGGACTGTTCTAAAAATTCTCAAAAAAAAAAAAGTGCCTGCTGTACAATGGCTCACAATATCCAAAATCTCACCCTAAGCAATTGGAGAATATAATACTAAAAATAGCCCTTTAGAAAAAGGAATTCTACCCTGTTGGAAAAAAAGGTCTCTGCTGAGAATTTCAGGTGGTGAGTCGAATCTCTTCAACAATGCAGCTGGATCAATGTCTTCTTTGTTGGTCTCTTTTCCCAGTGACAGGTTAATCAGTATAAGTACTGGAAAAAGACAGCAGTGATCTAATGATCTCCATGAAAAAGTTTGTTCAGCCATTTTTAAGAATACATTGCCATCTGGTGTACAAAATTTTGACTTTTTTGCCTTTACTATTTAAAATCTAACGTCCTTTAGCAGAAAATCTTCCATCATTTGAAACTATCTTCCTGGAATCTATTTATTGATCTAAACAAACTAAAAGCTATTGTACCTGTCAGTGCAGGTGTATTGTAAAGGTTTTCTGAACATTTGTGAGTTTATGCAATGGAAATAATTTCTGTGAAAATAATTTTTTAAGTTATCCTAATGAAGTTTTTAAAAGATGTCATTTTTAACAGATAATTTCTAGCTTAGGTAAATTCTAGGTGAACTAGTAGAGCAGCTTTCTGACAATGACAGTATACTTGTTGCTCTCTGGCTCTGCAATGTCTAGTACGATGGGGTCCAACACTCCTTGGTCATGAAGGACTGCTATGCTAACAAACATATTTAATACTAATCTTTCTTATCTTGGATTTCTGAGGACCTCTTTTTCTCTTCTCATGGAATCTGAGGAACAAACACAGGAGGTTACTAGGTCAGGCTCTAGTCCTTCTAACAATGAACTTTGATTTGTTTAATTCATCTGTCAGGATTTGTTTGGCTTTACATAATTACTTCCAGGCTTATCTGTGATAACTTAATGGCTTACTTTTGTTGTGACCTTTTTGGTAAGGTTGTATATATAAAAAGTGCACTGATTGCTTAAAAGGATGTGGGCAGCATTATAAAAGACATTTGTTTGATTAAAAGGTAATTAAAAAGGGAATGTAATTAAAAATACAGTTATGACCAGCTCTTGTTCAGTATGACTCTTGTGAAGCTTAAAGGTCAGTCTGTGCCATTGCTTATAGTGGTTTATTACATATGTATGCTAGAGTAAGCACTGCGCAAATAAAACCCCCTATAAACCAGCTTTGCTGTCCTTTTACAAAAAATGCCGTCTAAAGTAAAGTTCTAATGAATTGCATTTAAAAATTCTTTCAAGTTTTCATCCTGAAGTAGCTTGCTGCAGTCAGGTTGAAACTCGCAGAAGAAAACTGACCCTTACAAAGACAGTAATTTTCAACACAGGGAAATGTTTTTGGCACATGCTGCAGAAAGCTAGAATTGCTTTGATTTTTCTGCTTTCTGTTTTGGGATAATTAATACTTCAAGGCAAGCTGGTGTCTGCTGTGTATAAAGATATATTTGCACAGGTGTGGGAAGACATTGAATGTTTGCACCTCCTAATGAAAAGAGTCCCTAGATCCCCACAATGACAACTTTATCTTATGCCTAATATACTATGCTTTGCATGTGAGTCCTGGTGAGTAAGAAAAATAAGGAAAATACCATGTTACAAATTACAGAGTTGTTAATTATAAATCCACATAGGAAAGAGCTAAAGCTGTCTGACTAGGCAAAAAAATCAAGAAAAAATGTCAGGTTTAAAATCAAATGTGGACCTTCATTTCTGCTTCCTCATCAGGATGATTTGCAACATTATCTCTAATTCAGTGATCACATTATAATTTTTAAATAAGACAGCAATCTGTGTTTTTCCAATATACCCATGCAATCATAGAGAGCTAATCAAGGGATAAACTGATGCATTTTGTTTTCAAACTGAACTGCCTTTTTGTCTGGGACAGAGGCTAACACTTGAAGCCATGAAGTCTTTATTTCTGTTTGCACACGTCCATCTTATTGCATAAATTGAAAGACCTTCCAGATCTTGGAATAAACTAGTTGGTTTTGTTCTTTTCAGGCTTTGTTGTTGTTGTTATTTGTTATTATTTTGTTCCTATATAGGTTTGGGTTTTTTTTTTTTTCTGGGAGAAATATGTTTCTAATCTACTTGCTTTGTTGTGTTATCTGTGAATAGCAGCTATTTGTGCTTCCCTGACAAAGATGTTTGGATTTTCAACCAAATAAAAGGCTTAATGAGTCTGATAATATTAAAAGGAATAGTAATTTTTCTGCAGGCTAAATGCTAACATGGATTTCCTTTTGTGTTCTGCTAGTAGAGTTAGCTGCTGCAAATTCATCTTGGTCTGCGTTTTTAAAGAACTGTAATATTACAGTGCTGTTCCGAATCTGATGTGCTTGTGCCAGATCTAGATCTCTCCTCTTCTGTATTTCTTCTGCTGGAGTTAAAAACCTAATTCAGGCCAGCTGCTTAGGTAGCTAATGTCTAGGGTTTCTTTCAGCCAGTGAAAAATAGCAAATAGTAGTAAACACTCACTGTGGATGTGGAAGACGGGCAGTTGAGTGTCTGCTCTAAATCAAGCATGAGCTGTACCAGCTGTAGCAGGTATTTACACGCCAGAAGAATCTCCCAAATATTTCTGTGCTGACCTTTGGCTGTAAGTATGCTCTGAACAAGTCTGTAGGTTTGAGCTCTTCTAACAAATTGGGTGTTTTCTATAATGTTACATCTGTAAATGACAGTAACTGTAAATTGCCTGAGAAGCTCCAACAGTGGAAAGTATACCTTCCTGTGTGACTCAAGAGGACTGCCGCTTTGAGACCTAAGCTAATGCAACTTTGGCTGTCCCCTCCTTTCTATTCTGCTCTCTCTCTGTTGGAAGAAATATATAATGTGAAGTTCAAATGTGAATATAGAACAGTTTGTTTCATCTCTTTTTTCCATTTGGCATTCAGAGCAGTTGGCTAATCCTCATCTGAATGTTAACTGCTAGTTTTGATGCTAACCAAAGCCAACTTAAGTGAATCTGCTTGCCTTGCAGCCCTATTTGGCCACCTGAAACAGAATTGCTCCTGGAACAAACAGCTGTAGCTTATACAGGGATATAAAGAAAAAAGTTCAGAAATAGGAGTTTCAGGTGTTTTTTTGTCTGTGTTTCAGTATTAGAGAGAGTTCACAGCATGACCTCAGGGGAGAAGGCTGAATAATGCTTTTGTACCCAAAGCAGAGATACTTTATCACCCAGCAAGAATTAGTTTAGTGAGTGTATATGATTTGGTTGTTGTTGTTTTTACATTTGTTTGCTAGATTTAGTGAAAATATTTAGACCATTGTGTCACTTCAGAAAAGGTGGGATTGAGGCAGATGGGAACAGTAAATAAATATTTCCCTTGTGCTTTCAGTTACTAAGGACCCTTTGGAGGGAAAACAAATAATGCAACAAAGACACACAGGGTTAACCTTAGAATCACAGAACCATAGAATAGTTAGGGTTGGAAAGGACCTTAAGATCATCCAGTTCCAACCCCTACCATAAGCAGGAACACCTCACAATAAACCATGCTACCCAAGGCTTCATCCAACCTGGCCTTGAACACTGCCAGGGATGGAGCACTCACAACCTCCCTGGCCAACCCATTCCAGTGCCTCACCACCCTAACATCAAAGAATTTCTTCCTTATATCCAATCTAAACCTCCCCTGTTTAAGTTTGAACCCGTTACCCCTGTCACTACAGTTCCTAATGAAGAATCCCTCCCCAGCATCCCTATAGGCCCCCTTCAGATACTGGAAGGCTAATATGAGGTCTCCATGCAGCCTTCTCTTCCCCGGGTTGAACAGCCCCAACTTTCCCAGCCTGTCTTCATACGGAAGATGTTCCAGTCCCCTGATCATCCTCAGGGCCCTCCTCTGGACTTGTTCCAACACTTCCATGTCCTTTTTATGTTGAGGACACCAGAACTGCACACAATACTGCAGGTGAGGTCTCATGAGAGCAGAGTAGAGGGGCAGGATCATCTCCTTCAACCTGCTGGTCATGCTCCTTTTGATGCAGCCCAGGATACGGTTGGCTTTCTGGGCTGCAAGCGCACACTGAAGCTGTCTCATGTTCATTTTCTCATCGACCACCACCCCCAAGTCCTCCTCCTCAGGGCTGCTCTGAATCTCTTCTTTGCTCAATCTGTAGCTGTGCCTGGGATTGCTCCAACCCAGGTGTAGGACCTTGCACTTGGCATGGTTAAACTTCATGAGGCTGGCATCAGCCCACCTCACAAGCATGCCAAGGTCCCTCTGGATGGCATTCCTTGCCTCCAGCGTATCCAGCGAACCACACAGCTTGGTGTCATTGGCAAACTTGCTGAGGGTGCACTCAATCCCACTGTCCATGTCAGCAACAAAGATGTTAAACAAGACCAATCCCAACACCGATCCCTGAGGGTCACCACTCGTCTCTGGCCTCCAGCTGGACACTGAGCCATTGACCACAACTGTTTGCGTGCGGACATCCAACCAGTTTTTTATCCACCGAGTGGTCCACCTATCAAATTGATGTCTCTCCAATTTAGAGACAAGGATGTCATGTGGGACAGTGTCGAACGCTTTGCACAAGTCCAGGTAGATGATGTCAACTGCATTAACTTACTCTAGAATTAATTTATTTTTATTATAATAAATAACCTTCCAATGTCAGATGTATAATTTCCTTACTGCTAATTTCAGTATTCTAAAAAAGAAGTAATTAAAACCTACTTTAGTTACTACTAATTCAGCTCCTCTAGATCCCAAGCTGTACTGGGAGTAGGTGTCCAGGTGCTGGCAGTGGTGGCTGCAGTGGCAGCTTCTGTGAGGAGAGGCTGGTGCTGTCCTAGATACTGCCTTGTGGATAAACCAACTTACTGCAGGGCATGGCTAAACCCTGCAGCCAAGGTGGTAATTGCTCTGGGGAATGTACTTAAGAAAGGGGAAAACCTTGTGTGTAATTGACACACAGGGGAAGAGAGAGAAAGGAGAGAGCTGGAGGAAACCAATGAAGGAACAACAGAGGGAACAGCAAGGTCAGAGGAGCAGGAGTTGCTCTATGACAGAGCAGGCAAACACCCAGAGGGACTGCAGCCCATGGAGATCACATGCTAGAGCATGGGAAAAGTGAGAAAGAAGGAGTGGCAGAGAGGAACACTGTGTATTGGCCACCTTCCCCTGTGCCACTCATCACCTCACCAAAGGAACTGAGTGTGACCCATGGCAAGAACAAGGAGGGAGGAGAAGTAACTGGAGGGAAAGGAGTAGAGACCACATGTGAGGAGAGGTGCCTGAAGTGAAGTTGAGCCTGGGAAAGGCAGAGGAGGTTTTTTTTCCTCTAAGTGCTTTGATGTTTGTCTTTTTTGTTTCCCAACACCTGGATCAGTAATTAAATGTTTATTTTAATTGTCAATAAATTAAGTTCCCCACATTCAGTCTTTCTTTTTTTTTTTTTTTTGCTGATGACAGTGCT
>NDXB01015154.1:0-11808 GCA_002631895.1 Agapornis roseicollis | reverse complement strand
TTTTTTTTTTTTTTGTTTCCCCTCTTTTTTTTTTTTTTTTTTTTTTTTTTTTGCTGATGACAGTGCTTAGTAATAGATCTCCCTGTCTTCATCTCAACCCACTCCTCTTCATGCTATTTTCTGCCTGGTCCCACTGGCAGGTCAAGGGTGTGTGAATGAATGAGTGGCTGTGTGGGTGCTGGGGACAACCCACCACACAAACCCTTAATGGCAATTATTATGAGACTTTAAGGGTCTCTTGCACCTTGATCTTGAAGGTGAAACCTCGTGGCCAGAATTTGACTCAGTTCTCTTGTCAGTGAGATATTTCAGAGGAATAATGCCTACATAAACAGTGGCACATAGTGAATATAAAATGTCCAATTTGGATAGGCCTGCACTGTGATTTTTTGTGTTCAGATATGGTTCAGAACAGCATCTTCCCTGCTGAATTCAGGCCTCCTGAATCTACAGTTGGCCTTTCTCTGTGCACAGTCGTTGTGGATTTTTATTGTCATTTTACTGCTTGACTGTGGGAATGTGGAGGTATGTTGTAGAAGCTCTATTGGGAATCCTGTCACTTTCCTTCAGCAAAAGTCCCAGCACAACTTTCCCAGGTACACTTCAAGGTAAGGATTGTGACTGTGTCTGTAAATACAGTACTGTGTTGCATTTTAGGACTGACAGTTCTGATTTGCTTAAATTCCTTTGAAAAAAACTAAGTGGAAAACCAATCTTATGATGTCTTCTGGTTTTATTTGCAGTAAATATTGTAAAATCATCATCTCATTATATACTGGAGTAAATACCCTTTAAATTGGGCATGCTGAATGTAATAGTCTACAAGTAACTGGGAGGATTTCTTGACAGCACTGTGTTATTTAGAAGAGGTTTTAGCCAGTATATAGGTAGTATATGTTTTAGCCCTTTGCATTTTGACAGCAAAATATCTCAGGCTTTTCCTTGAAACTGAAACTACTGCTTCAGGTTCCTCCTTTAGATTGCCTGATATGGCACTTCTGTCTTTGGTATGTACCTGATATAGTTTGAGTATATCAGCAGTAGTTCAAGATATTAATGGTATTAAACACACCTGATGTTTAAACAGTTTATCCATAGAATCCAGTATTAATGAAAACAATTTCTGGAAACATATATATATTAACAAAGGCTTTTAGAAGTGAGCCTGTTTTGTTGCTAATTTCATAACATCCACATTTTTTTTTCCAATCAGTGCAAGTATTTTTTGCCTTCTGCTTCACAGAGAGCAGCATGGAAGAAAGAGCCTTGCCTGAAGACCGCCTATGAGACATTTTTCACCACTAGATGGCAGAAGATACTTTGGACCAGAATATCCAGCAATTTATACTAAAATTACAATTACAGGATTTAAATCCTGGGGTTTGCCCACAGCTGCAGAGATTTTATTTATTAAAAGTATCTCTAGTCATGCATTATCTGGATTCCTCTGAGTACATAGGCACACTCCCTCCACAGATAAATGTTATAATTAAATTGCAAAGGTTTGATTATAAAATTCTCTTGTACTTACGTGGCACTAAAATCAGAAATGAGTTATAGAAATTTCTATATGACATAAATTCATAGAAGATTTAGTTATCCAAAACAGTTGAAAAGGTGAAATGAAACGGATGCAGGTATTATCTTGATAATGTTTTCTTTATAATGTGTATCATGTTTTGAGAGTGTATATATAATATACTGTATGTGTTTTAACTGCTTTCTATTATTTAGCATTTTTAGTTGCTGTACATCAAGCTTTTTCCCCAGTAACAATTTTCACCAGCATTTTCATAGATGTTCAATTTAATGTGGTTTTAGTATTTTAGTTCTAGGACAAAGCAGTCATCCTTGTTTTGCTGGTCTTCCTAAAGCATTTGCAGTTGCGGCATCTGGAATCTTCACTGAATAATGCAGCAAATATGCACTGCACATATACATAGAAGTCCCTTTCTCTCTAGTAGTCATGCATGTATGTAAATATGTATTTATGCTTTGACTTATTTTTCCCTAAATACTTCTCTCATCAGGCAAGCATTGCAGTTGCCAATGCCATCATTTATTTTGAGTGTTTTCCATACAAGTTTGGCTTCAATAACATCTGCAGGCTGGAAATAGTGAAAAAACCCCAGCTACCTGTGTTTTTTTCAGTGGAAAGCAAAAGGGTGTCAAAGACCTTAACTCCAGCAAAACTTACCCTGTTGTTTTATAACCACAGAACAGATGAACTGCTGTATATCAGTAAAAATTTCCAAATAGAAAAACACTTGGTCCTCAGTTTGCTTTAATTAGTTGATACTTCATTAATTTGTCCTTGAGAATAAAAGCATTTCCTAGATATTATGTAAATTGTATATTATTGAGAATAATAAAATCACCCATACATTTGATATTGTTAGTTCCAGCATCTATTTTTCAGCCTCTTACAATTTTCTGAACTGTAACACTTCTTCAGGGTAGTATTTTATATCCTGGCTGTGCCTCAGGCTGAACTTTTGGGAAATTTTTGGCTAAGAAGCTTCAGCCATTTCCAAGAAAGCCTAGGGAAAATGAGTTATTTATTCCATGTTTAAAAAAATAATCTGAGATCTTTTCTTTGCATGACTCTTACTGTCTGGTCCTCTGAAGTTAGGATTTGAAGTTACACTGAGGAGAAATGGTAAGAGAAGGCAGCTTAGAGAAAGAATATGACCTTTGTTACTCATGAGAAAATCTGTCACAGGCCTTTGCAAAACTGCTCCTTCTAAACAGGCTGCAAAATCTCCCTTGGTTTTCACCGTGAATGCCTCTACAAAACATACTGATGCAGTGCAGGTCTGTTAGAGAGGGCACACAGCATGCATGAGAATGCTGCCCTTTATCACCACTTCTCCGTGTGTCAGGTTGGTCCTTGTAATGTGTCATAGGCAACCAGTCCACAGGACTGTGGCCAGAGATGGGAAAAAAGTAAGCTGGATTCATCACTCCCCATTTCAGATACCTGGATCTGTGTTAGCCTCTGCATACTACTCCCTGTATCTGCTTTCTTAGGCACAATCTACATTATCTCCTTCAAACTCTGCTGCCATTGGGTGGGATAGCCTATTTCAATATGTATATTTCTGACCTGGATGAATCTGATATGAAGATTCCAGTGAGAGAATCAGATATACAGTTCTGGAGAAGGAAACTGGGGCTGGCTGAGCGTAAAGAGGATGCATATTTTCAGCATCAATTGGTTTCAGGTACCTTGTTTCGTACGACAAAGGAGATTTTTTAACAGTACCCCAAAGCGTCTCTGTACTTTTGACATCAGTCCCAGCCCCAGAATAGCTCCTGCAGTTTTGTGACAATCATGTCCCCAGTTCCTGAAAAAGGCAGTTTGCTTTGAGAGTGCTGGTCCTTCAATGAGAATTTGGTGTTCTTTAAGAACTCCTAAGCTACCATAAATGTTTGAGAATGGAAGAAATCTCTTTTATTCTGTTAAGATAAGGATTAAACATTCATTTGGATGAAAAAAAAAAAATAGTTATCAAAAGACAAGAGAGTGACATGCTCTTGGAACTTAAATAAGCTGTTTTCCTCTCCAGCTTGTTGTGCTACTTAAGAAGGAGAATGTTTTCTTGCAAGAACTATCTCATGCAGAGTGAAGCCTGAGAAAACTACCCTAGCACTACCCCAAAACTTCTAAATTCTTACCTTGCGTAAGGAGGAACAAAACACAAATGTTTTTTCAAAGAATACCTTTCCCTCTACTCTGTAGTTTGAAGAAGTCCATTGTATTACTCTAAACTACTAAAACAATTTGGTGATACAAATTATTTTGTAACTTCTTAGAAGTCACTCTTTATTTTGGATCTTTCTTTTACTTTTTATGCTCTCATTTCTTTATCCTTTTATTAGGCAGAAAATATAAACATTGTCAAACTGTTTCCCCCTTGTTTTAATTGATGTATTTTCTCTTGTGTAGAAGCAATATGCTGTCTGTTCTTAAGCGAGCTCAACCTTGCCTTCTCAGCTAGCATTTTCAGGTCTATTGTTTCACAAACCATGTATCTCAAGATATTATATCAATATCTTCATAGCACTGTAGAAATTGACTTGTCATCAGCGTTCATAGAGACAAATTAGGCTAAATAAACCTATTTTATTCCAAAACTGGAAGAAGATTCTCTGGGCAGTACTAGGGTGGTGAGATGCTGGAATGGGTTGGCCAGGGAGGTAGTGAGTGCTCCATCCCTGGCGGTGTTCAAGGCCAGGTTGGATGAAGCCTTGGGTGGCACGGTTTAGTGTGAGGTGTCCCTGCTTATGGCAGGGGAGTTGGAACCAGATGATCTGAAGGTCCTTTCCAACCCTAATTATTCTATGATTCTATGATTATACCACTTTAGGCTGCCACACAGAATGGCCTAGAATGTATGAGAAACTGTTTTAAGACATATAAAGAGTTTTTTTGAAATGATTGCCTAGATGATTTTTTTCTATCGCTAAACATAAAGCAGAAGGGAAGTATTAAACAGAGAGATGTTCCTTCTGTAAAACAGCTTCTTTTGATGACATTTCCAACTGATCTGAAACCTGCTGGAGTTTTGGGCAGGTTAGGGTGGCTGGTAATACTGCTTTGTGGTTGTGGTTCTAAGCAATTTTTAAGGTTTTCACTGATACCTTATAAATATTCCAAGAAGAATTACATTCTAAACCAGTTAGAAAATCAACTATGTCATTTGGGGTATATTTGGGTCTATATTTCCTTTGTTGTTGCTGTAAAAGATAACACAGCACTCCTTTAAATACACGTTTCCTGTCTCCCATAAAAATCTTGGCTCATAGTTTGCTTTTATGTTAGCAGAGGAGATTAGTTCCAAATGACATTAAGAATCAAAGAAGCTCAACAAATTAAGGTGCCTTGAAAAATCTGTCAAATTCAATATAATAGATTGTTTGGTCTTGATAGTGAAACAAAACAAACAAAACCAACATATCGTGTCTGCTAAAATTTCAGTACAGTGCTGGAATGGAGGTCAGAGCTTCCTCGATATGAAAAGAAATCCTGTTACAAGGATAAGTAATCAACCACCTGGGAGAATATAAAACTAAAATGAGAGGTGTCCACGGAGACGCAGCAGTGCTGCCAAGTTAAAGATTTAAATCCAAATAAAATATTACAGTAGTCTCAGGTGATAGCATCCATAGAATTTTAGACCTCATTAGGGGAATTGAAAAGCTTAGAGCTGTTTCCAGTAATAACACTCAATTTAGTTGGTTAAATTAAAGCCAAACTAATCTCCTTTCCATGAAGTGTTTGAGCAAGTTGTAGAAAACTTCCCCCATCAGTTTTCTTGTAGAAGAGAGTAGTCTCATATAAATAGCAGTGGAAGACTAAACTCAAAGTCTTTGCACCAACCTGGCAATTCCCATTTACACTTTGGTGTGGTCATATCTCTGCACCTATTAAACAAATCTAGACCTCGCTGTTTCATCCTTCATCAGATCTTATAAAATAAAACTTCTGGAGAGTGTTTGGGTTCATGAGTGTCAGTTTCACTCTCATAAAGAAAGTGGTGAGTTCATGATTTCAACACAAGCTGATGGAATTTGGTTTCAAAGAACTGAAGCAGAGTTTTCCTTTTCATGTGGCATCCTCACTGTTTTTACATGGAGTCCTCAACCACTTATAAAAGTTCTTAGGAAACATTTAACTAGCCAGAGTTAAAACGAAGAGATGACTTTAAAGGAACTGTTGAAGTAAGGAACAAAATGTGTTCTTATACATTAAAAATCAGTATTAAACTGAAAATGAACCAAACTAAGCAAAAGCTATACTTCATAAGTCAAGGAACACCAAATACAGAAATGACTTTTCAGTGTATGTGAATATCCTTCAACAAAGATTTCTATGAACCGTGCTTGCAACATGTCAGTTAAATTCCAAAATTCAAGAATTTCAATGTTTATTGGTGACTACATTTAATCAGTGTCCATTTCAGCCTTGGTCTAGCTGGTCTTAAAAAGCACTATTTCCTCTCACCCTTTGTAGTTTTCCACAACACCTCTAAAACAAATGTCATTGGTACAGCAAATATGTTTTTCCAGTTTTCCTTTGTATTTTTGAATATATATGTAGCCAGATTGTATAAATTGTCTATGTTTAGATTTACCAAAAAATTTACTCTGACTAAAAGTAGAGAGCTATAGCAAATGTGAGTTTGATATTATAATAAATTCAAAGTTGTGGACACCATGAAGGCAAGAATACCTTATTTTATATACAGTTTTGTAAATGTGTAGAAATAAATCTTGACAAATATGACATCCCTGTTGGTTTTTTTTGTTACTTACTGTATTCTACAACTTATCCTGGATCCAATAAAGTACTTAAGAGGAATTGGCTTCAGTGAATTTCAGCATGTGTTTAAAGGTTAGCATATGCTGGAAGGCTTTGCTGAGCTAGACATCTTGCTTGTGTTTTGTGATTTATCATGCTTTTATTACACTAAGTTTCTCATGCTTGTCACCTTTGCTTTCACAGTTTAGATAATTTCTTACTCTAAAAATTTTCTTTCCTCTTGATATGTAGCAAAATTTCACTTTTAAAGCAAAAACATTCCATGGATGCTGTGTACATTAGGGTCAAAAAAAAAGGTTGAGAAGAGCAATCAGAACTATTGAGTCAACAGGACCAAAATCAAAAAATTGATTTCTTATCTTCTGAGGTAAGGGGACATTTTACAAGAAACTGTCTTCATCCTTCAGTAGGCTGCCACCATCTTGTCAAAAACTCTCCAGTGTGGTCTATTTGAATCTTATTTGATGATTTTGGAAATATGCTAAATGTGCTCAGGGATGAGGATAGAGTCCCAAGGACATGGAGAAATGAAGACATTGAACCATGAGAGATCCAAACCCTCACAGAACTCTTCTTGGGCAACTTTTCATGGGAGAAATAGAAGATTTCACAAACAGCTGCTTCAGACTGATCTGTCTCTGCTGCTCTGCATGTCTATGGGATTCACAGGTTAGCTGGACTATGCTGTTGATGGGGGCAACACTGTTGACTTTAGGTTGCAAAACTTCAGCTTGACATGTCACTCTTGCAGGTGCGGTCACGTAGTCACTGAAGACATTAGAATGACTTAAAATAAAAACCAAACACCAAAAAACCAATCTTTTCTCAGCCATAGATGGGCAATTGAACTGTGGGATTGTGCTATAAGGAGCAGAAATCTTATTCCTGTGCCATGGATATTTCCTTGCTGACCTACACAGGCAGAACATGACCAAGACACTGCTAGTAGTATCTGAAGTCCTGAGTAACTTACATGCATCTAAAATATATGATTATAAATGCCTTAATAACTTCAAAAATTGTAGTGAATAAACAGCCTCATTTGAAAATAACAACAACAACAACAACAAAAGCCAGAAAGTACAAAGGTTAAGCTGATGTTCCATCAGCCCTATTTTTTGCAGTAGTTAAGGCCATATATGCTCTTCAAAGTATATTGTATTAAAGTAATCTATGTTACATAACAGAGCCTTGAAGACGCAATGCTTACGTCACAATATGTTGTTGATGTAGTGAGGTGCTGTTTAGCCAGTACTCTCTTCCTTCCCACACCTTTTTCGTTCTCCTTTTTAAAGTCTCGTTTTGCCCTTTACAAAGTGTACCAGTCTACAGAAATCAATTTCTTCTTTTCTAAAAAGCAGTTGATCCAAAGCCTTCTTCAACATTTATTCTAGATAATAAATATTACAGTTAATCTGTACTTATTTAAAAACTACCCTAGCAAGACCACTTGTTGAGACAAAATCCAGTGGAAGCTGTGCTGTTGAAAGGCGTGCACACTCGGACCCCAAATAATCACAAAATTATAACGTGATTTCATTTCATTCAGTGCTCCTGAAATTGCTAGTTGAAGAAATTAGATTATAGGAATGAATCATACACTTACTGAATTCAGCACATTTGAGAAGCTAATTACTCATTTATGTTTTATTTCTATTGTACAGGAAGTCTTGAGAGTTTGTTGGGTTTCTTTTTTTTTCCTAATAACTCTCAAACTGTGACAGTCTCTTTGGAATATAACCCTGTTTATTTTATTGTGCTCTGTTTAGTTATTTAAAAAAAAAAAAAGCTACAGACACATAATTGTAGCCATCTGTTGTGTTTTAAGTCCAATCTAGCCCAAAAGTCAAAAAAGTCATGGCAACAACTTATAAAAACAATGGCAATAATATGAACTCACTATGGTTACTGGTGAACCTTTATTTCTCCCCTCAAATGAAGTAAGCTTCCTCAGAGAATTATTTTAATGTTTGATTTATTTCTTTATTAAATTTGCCCACAGTATGACCAGTTTCTCTATCAAGATTGTCATATAGCTGTCTCCTTGATAGTAAATCTGTAGTTCTCCAAAAAGTTGAGTTCTGTTATTACACAAAACGGAGCTCTAAGGGAAACCCCAGTGCTTGCAATATATTACTCTAGTATAAACCAGCAAGCAGGATTAAGATTGTTTAAGAAAATTTATTAGTGGAACTGAATAATATTTATCATGTAATATATTTAACCTATACTCTGACAGATTTAAAATTCCTTATTTATAGATTTTAGATACTCAATGTATGTTTAATAATTCACTGAGATATTTAGTGAATAGTTTCCTCAATTAGTTTCATCAAAATGTCAGTGACTTTTATGAGAGATTGTTAATTTTCGGTATTATTCTGCCTTCTAGACATATCCAGTTTGTAAGTGTACTGGTTATTTTAACTAAGAGCAATGTATTAATGCTTGTATTGTGAGCAATAAATGGCACATGTGTGTTGAAAATGACCTCTAGATGTATTGGATAAAGTCAGATAGATGCTTTTTGCTACTACAGATTGTTGGCATGGTATTTTTCTGTAGTTCCCTTTTATTTCTATTTATGGAAGAATTACATGATAGAAATCCAGGCACAATTGTTTTAAATGTAATCATGCTCACACCTACCTCCTGTTAAACAAAAAAGCTGAAGAGTGCTTGGGGGGGAGTGCTGATTTTTGTAAGAGAATTACAAAGCACAGAATTCTTATGGCTTGTAATTTCTTGAGAAAGTTGAGGGTGCCCAAAGTATGAAATATATCCTGGCTTGACCAGTGTTTCTCTTTTGACCATGAAGAGCCTAGCCTTGTGATGACCAGGATTTGGAGTCTCATGCAGTGCTTGCCATTGGGCAGGATGGATATGACCCCTCCAGAGAGGTAGTTGCCCAGTGACAAGAATCATCCTTCTCTTGGTGATCAAGCAGTGGGCATTGTTGTCTGTCCTACAAAGTTCTCTAAATAGTCACCAACAGGGAACTGGGTTGTTTCTGTCAAATCAAATCAGGCACCGTAACAACTGAAGTTAAGGCAAAAAATAACAGAGATAGTTTCCAGTTCTTTAGGCCACCTCCATGGGAAATAAGAGGAGATATAAGTAAAGGATGACATCTTTAGATTGTTTTGTTTAACTAGTAAAAATCTAAATAAAACGGCAGGTAATTGTCATTGCTGTAACTGGGAGGTGAAATAAGAAAGATAAATGATGGTGTCTGTGCAAGATTCATTCACAAGTACAAATGTCATGTAATAGTCAACTGCTACTTTTTCACTTCTCATTTGTTTTGTTAATTAGGATTGTGTGTGGATGTCTTTGCTTTTACTCTTGGTTCTTTTGATAAATATGCCTAGCGAGCATGGGAGTGAGCACTGTCATTAATCTCTGCCTCCTACGATGATTAAAAGTGATGGGGACTTGCTTTTACAACTTGCTAACTTGGTTTCAAGGGTATAAAAAATATGTCAGTTTGTAACCCAAAGATGGCATATCTACAAAGTGTTAGAAACTACAAAGTTTCGGACCAAAATATCAACTGTGATTTTTTTTTTTAATTTTATTTTTTTTCTGAGAAATTTACACTGAACAATTATTTACACAGACTTCCTATGTATCTTGAGTTACAATGAAAAACTTACTATACAATATCATCTTCTTGTTAAGATGTCCTTGGAGTCCCCCTCCTTTTTTGCTTTCCTATGTTTGCTTTTAACAGACTTCTGATTCTCTCCCATTTGATGTAATTTTCCAAGTAGTTATCGTTATTTCTTGTTTGTGTATGCATTTGTGCAACAAGAACTGTCTGTAGCCACTGCCTTTTAACTCTTCATGCCTGAAGCTATCTGGTTTGATACATTCCTTTTATTACCTTTTAACAACACAGTAACTAAAAATCAACTTTTTATCATCCATTCAAAGCACTCATTTCTTTGCCGCTTTATCATTCATATCTTTCTCAGCTTTCTTACATTGCTTCATTAGAAGCAAGCCAGTGTATAAAACAAGGACAAACCAGTGTTTCAGAAGGCAATAGGTGCACATAGCTTCAAAAAAGCAGCTGTGCCAGACTGGAGTTTGATCAGTACTGTTATTGGTAACCTCACTTGGTCGTCAGCCCCAGACAGCTGTGACTGTGTTATGCAACTGTGGGAGCTTTTGATTTTTTGGATGCTGTGTCATCCACAGAAATATTTCTAAGAAAAGGAAAGACCTGAGGACATTATCAGTATGCAGCTCAGGAGGCTGGAATAATCATGACACCAAATTAAAAACAAGTGGTATGGTTTAAGATTACTTAAAAACAAGGTTATTTTTCTTTAAATTAGTACTCCTGAAGATCAGAGACTTAAGTTTCTAATCAGAGATCTCATCTCTTAAGCAGGTGGGTGTACAAGCCATTTGAAAAGTATTTGCAGGATCAAAATATCACAGTTGTGTGTTGCAGTGCTTGGAATGTCAGTTCGCTCTAAACCTCTTTCTCATTTCATCTTTTTCAGTCTCTGGTTAATATTAATCTGGGCTAATGGTGCAAACATTCTGGGTGTGAAGCAACAAGGCATAAAAGGATGTTCATAATTTGAAGTATTTGAGTCATCCTTTTAGCTGATAAGCACATGATTAAGTGCTTTGCTGGAATGGGTCCAGAGTACATTTTACTCTAGCTAGAATGAGTTTGCTCACGCACTGCAACACACACCTTCAAATCTGACTCCATCCCTGCATGGAATGGAGTTGGTACATGATGGGCTGTTATTGTTATTGCATTAAACAGCCTGATAGAGTTTAAATCATCCTCCAGTGCCTCACAAAATAAATTAAAAAGTATAACAATCATGATCTGTAAATGAATAAAGGAACCAGGCCCATTTCCACAGTTTCCATGAAGGAAAAATCTCCCACTGACTTAATTAGGTGCACTGCCTGACTAAAGCCTGCATGATTTGGCCAACATTTCCTATCATTCCAGTGTTATGACAGAAGTTACCAGAACAATTCCAGCTGAGAAGCAGTCATGCTTCACACTTTGTTCAGAGAAAAAATGGAGGAAGACTGCAGAACCCGTACACGGATTGGCAATATCTAATAAGAATACATAATCCTGTTGCTCAGCGCCTGTTGAGATCTCAGATCTAATGACCCTTCTGTTTATACAGTGACATGAGACAAAACAGGTTTCCTGTCAGGAAAACAAAATGAAGGTTTTGTTCTTAGCTCTTGTACATTTTGTATAGGAAGTATAGAAAGTTACAAATACCTTAAAAATAGTATTTTATTTTAAATAAAAGCCTGTAATCTTTATTCTACTTTGATATATGTATGTATATTATTGATAACTGATGGCAAAGATTTAATTTCATTAGTTTCCTACTTGTGTATCATTGTGATCCTGCCCTTCTACTCTACTCTCGTGAGACCTCACCTGGAGTATTGTGTGCACTTCTGGTGTCCTCAACATAAAAAGGACA
>NDXB01015153.1:0-51343 GCA_002631895.1 Agapornis roseicollis | reverse complement strand
TTGTTCCAACAGCTCCATGTCCTTTTTATGTTGAGGACACCAGAACTTCACACAATGCTCCAGAGAGCAGAGTAGAGGGGCAGGATCACCTCCTTCTTGCTCTAACTGAAATGATACTCACTGGACTTCATATTTAAAGGTGTCAGAAAACATCACATGAGAGAACTGATGGATTCAAAGAGGAGGATAATACAGCCAGTAAAGCAAATTGACCATGTGTAATGAGGACAATACAGAGATGTAAGACATGAAGCCAGCCTTACATGCAGAAAACCAAAAGTCCTGCACCCAGGGAATACAGCGGCAACTTAATGCAATCATTTATACAGCTTTCTGTGACAGAAGCTGGGATTTTGTGAGCAAAATGCTGCATGTGCTATTTGCTGCTGGATGTGTCAGCACACTGTGCATCACTGTGGTGGATGACAGACCCCTTCAGGGGGGTTTCCTGATTATCCTTCTACATGCTGCAGAAACAAAATCCAGCAGTTCAGCATCAGGATTCACCAGACTTTTAAAGCTGTAGTCTGTAAGATACAAATAAGTGTTCAAGGTCTGTTGGATTTGATTTATGGCTCATAAATGTGATCCTGCTGACCCAAATACTGCTTATTTGTAGGTTTTCTTCATTTGGTAAGAAATAGGAAGCCAAATTCTCTCCTGCTTTAGAGAAGGTGGCCTAAAACAGTAATTGTGGCAGGGACAGACATTGTTCACACCTAAGAGAAGCCCTTTTCCTCTTGCCTCCCTAACACTTGAAGAGAAGACAGGGAAAAAGCCAGTCTTGCTCAGTGTCCCAGCGAATCCATCACTCAGTCCCTTCCTGCCCCAGGGGTAGGAAGGAGGGATCAGGGGAGCTGCAAACTAACACTGCTGTTGAACCATGCTGGTGCTGCCCATGTATGAGCAACCCCAAAACCCTGCTGGTCCCCCAGCTATATTTAATAAACATGTAAATAGCTCTGTGCTACATATAACTAGTAAAAAACAGACTGATTCAGGCAAAAGAGTTGGATTTGAGATTTCTGTTTAAAAAGAGCCCATAATGAGCTAATCTATTCTCAGTGCTGTGAAGTGCTTGTGTCTGAAAGGCTTGAGGAGGATTTAGTATGTATTCCTTTACTGCTGAATCAGGCTGTTGGAAATTAACCTCCCACCTGCAGATCTGCGGCTTTTGCAGGTTCCTGAGCAAGCTGGATTCCTCTGCACAGCAAAGGCGCACCTCTTCATCAGGCCACAGCCTTTATTGAGCTTGAATTCATTTCAGGATGATCTAAATCAATTATCATTACTCTGGAAGAAAGAAGAATGGGCTTATTTCAAATGGGGTTAGGTTGTAAGAGAAACCCAACATAAGGGAATGGTTTGCTGCTTGAGCTGGCCATATGTGCTGGAGGTTACATGTAAATGCCTCATGACAATTCTCCTGCCTATGTGTTTAAAGTTGCAAGGAGGCTCCTATTTAACAACATCCAAATGGCAATGCCTTTCAGCTTGATTGTAACACTGAAGTGAGGATGTCCCACTGCACAGAAGCAACCAGCAGGCTCAGCTAAGCTGCATAAAGTGCGTAGCACAAGGGATGGCAAAGCCCACACTAGCTAAAATGCAGCATGGTCTGAACAGGTGATACAGAGGGGAAACTAATACACAAAGAAGGACTGTATACAGAAGTTGCTGATGCATACCTATAGCTTTGTTTAGGGGACATGTGGGGCTGGCAGGCTCTGCTCTGCTCTCCTCAGGTGATCTTCCTGCAGGCAGTGAAGCAGAAATGTATTTGGCCAGGAACTGAAGAATACATACACAGTGGAAACCACCAGGTGTCCAAAACATACTTCACTTAGGATCTGCTGATTGAATACACATTCAGGTATTGTTAAAAGCAAAACTACTGAAGTGGGGAACTGAATACACCATTTTTTCATTTTGGGATTGTTTGGTTGAGGTTCTTTTTTTGCTAGGTGCAGCACAATGCGTAAAAATACAGCTGATGAGTTCCTTTTCTGTCATTACTGCATGCTGTTCTTCCTTTCATCTCTGGATGAGGTCTCTCTATTCCACCCTAACAACTCTCCTGAGCATTGATCTGCTGCTCTTAAATCCATTCCTTAATGCAAGTAAGTTTGAACAGAGAATCCATGTGGCTGCAAGTACCAAACACTGGAGAGCTTTTAGCTGACCCAGCCTATGAAAGTGCAGTATTAGCCTATTTGAGAACAGAGAATCATCAGCAAATAGCTAAAAAAGGAAGATTGTAATGGCCATAAGAGGGTAGGCACACCTTTACCCAGGTTGGTGTTTGCAAATAACTCCCCCATCTCATGTACTTACCAGGCTCTTCACTTAATAGTCTCTGTCTGCTTTCCCATTAACTATGTATGTTCACATACAGGAATGGGACTTACATCCACTCTCCTCATCAGTGTTTCTCACTGAGTATCTGCCATACCTGCTGTTTGTTGTGGTTTCCCCATACATTAAATGAGGAGTTCTGGGGCCTGGGTATTCAGGGCTATGAAAATTAGCAGGCACCACAAATTACATATTTCAGTACCTCCATCATTTTGTGGATCCACTCTCAAATGTTTTCATGGACAGTCTTTCATGTTAAATGTATACTAAACCTTAGCCAGAAAGGGTCTTCAGTGTAATGCGAAGAATTGCTTTCATGAGGCCATTGTGTGAGAAGAGCCAAGCCCCTTGAGCCACAGTATTAATGATTATTTATACTGTGACTAGTCNAAACCTTAGCCAGAAAGGGTCTTCAGTGTAATGCGAAGAATTGCTTTCATGAGGCCATTGTGTGAGAAGAGCCAAGCCCCTTGAGCCACAGTATTAATGATTATTTATACTGATCAATACCTAATGTGACTAGTCTGGAATGGTAAGCTGTCCTAAATCAGGATAAGGATGTCTGTGGCTCATGGGGAAGTCTTTCATGGCTCTAGTTTCTTTCCTGGGTCTTTACCACTGGAACCAGAGCACGTGCAAGCATGTAGCAAAACATTATATACAGATAGAAAGTACAGCAGCCTTTTGGTTCGAAGCCCAAGTTGCTCTGTCACCTAAATTACAATAAGATAAGATTTCTGTCAAAAAAATGTCACACTGTTAAAGTGAAAACCTAAAGAGTTTATTGTTTCTGTTGAAATTTCACTTTGAGGAAATGGAAAGAGAAATTTTGTCCTCGCTATCACACAATGTGTTATTTTAACCAAGAACACAGATTTGGGCTTTTTTAAGCATTTGTTTGTTAGAAAATTTATTTCAATTGGGCCTTGCTGTGACAACGTCTCATTGGTACGTGTGGAAATGTTGGAGATGATCCCATCCTGGAGTGTGTCTATAAAGATGATAACTGTGCTAGCAAAGCAGCATTTTGTTCACACCTGTATTTAGTGTTTATTACAGTAAAGGTCATGACAGTGGTGCCCCATTTTGAGTGATTATTTTGTTACTATGGGTTAAACTGAAATAGGACACTGCTCATTTGAAAGAAACCTCCCTATGGAGGTAACGTACCACAGTAATGAGATGAGAACTCAAACTAATTGAGTTATTTTGCTTCCCAAGCATGTGTAGGCAGGCCTTATTCTTATGAAGTATTCCTACACATTAAAAGAAGTGAACAAAATTTAGGGATTGATCCTTTTTCCATAGAAACTAGTATCTGGTTTAAATTTACCAAGATTCATGACTTAAGGAACTGTGCTTTGTTGGTTTTAGGGAGGAAATAACGGGTACAGAGGATCTTAAGTCCTGATTTGTCTGTAGCGATATTGCCTACGTCTGTATCTCTTCTGTGGTGGGTTGCAGCTGTTTCTATAATATCCTGCTATAGCTTTACAAAAGCACGCTCCATTTCCAGTGGTAATGAAGTAATTAAGAAACTAAAATCAGCCAGCTTTCTTTTAAAAGAAATCAATTTAATTTAAGATTTTAAAATATGCCAGCACTCTCCAGATATTGGAATTGCACTCTTTTGTGTTCTTAATACATTTCAATGAGATCAAGTAGCAGCAACAAAATATTCCATTTCCATGGAAATCAGTGTAGTTTTCTTTGCCTCTAATCAGACCACTTTGCTGAAGCTAAACTGTTTATTTTTAACCTCTCAGAAGATGAAAGCTTGCTGTGCCTTTTATGTCAGGAGTGTAGCTGTTCTTCTCTGCTTCATTAGGTCTTCTGGCTTCAGCCTCACCTGCAACTGAGACCTGGGCAGTGAAACAGATGCCTAGAGGATGCTAATGCCTCTGCCCTCCTTCCTTCACTTTGCTGGCATTTTCTAGCACAGCGCTATGGAAGTCAGTATATAAAAAGAGACCTGGTTCCTGTCTGGCTGAAGGTTTGCAAAGTGAGAAGAATCAGATCCAGGGTCTAGGAAGACAAAAGGGGATACTCAAAGAGCTGGGATATCTCATGCACATGCATGAAATAAAATCTGCTTGCCTTAACATCAGCCCCACAAAGCAAAGGATAGGGTTAGGATAAAGACAGCACATCAGGTAACCCATATGGTATTTCCTAATCTAGAGGATGGAGCAGTCTACAGTTGCTCTGGGAGCACTCATGTCCTGCACAGATCAGTTTTAAAGTGAGCTTTGTTATGATTACCACTGCAAATGCGGCAGAGACTTTGAGAACCAGGTGGGTGCTTGGAGCCAAACCTGCAGTTAAATGATGTTGGGTCTGAATCATCCTATGGTGCTTGCGCTCATGCACCAGCATTGGTGATGAGGGTTCAGAGGCTGGATAACTAGTGGCAGGGAGGCAGAAAGGGAGGGAGAGATTATTGTTTGGCAGTATCTGAAGTTGGGGTGTGTGCAGACCTCCTGCAGGCTGAGCCTTCCTGCCTACAAAACCTGCCCAATGGATCACATGAAGATTGGGTGTATCAGTCTGCTAAAACTGATTTACTGATCTTTTTTCCCTCTTTCATTCTTGGCCTCCATACAGATTAACTTGTTGATGTATCTGGTCTTGATATTGTCGACAGCGTTGTACCTGAGCATAGTTTAAAATTAGCCATGGCTCTTTTGCTTTCTTTGTCTCATATACTTGTTGGCCTAATAGTGTTAAAAGCAACAGTAGGAATGGAGTACAACACAGGCCCTGCATCTCCAAAGGTAGGAACAGCTACCAGCTCATCAACATAGCGGCCTGAGCAGCTCACCCTAATTACTCTGTGGTTTGCACAGCAGAGATATTATTTACATCTGATGATGACTCACAAGAGGGAACCAGCTCCTGCTCCTCCTTTAATAGCTGTGATGCTTCTGCACAGATAGCAAGAGCAACCAGAAGTAAAATTGCCTCCTTGCCAGTAAGGTCAGTAGCTACAGCTCCAAATCCACAGGGGAAAACATGCAGGGAAAATGCCTGCACTTGCGTATGGTCACTCTTCGCCCTCAAAGTGTCATNGGAACCAGCTCCTGCTCCTCCTTTAATAGCTGTGATTCTTCTGCACAGATAGCAAGAGCAACCAGAAGTAAAATTGCCTCCTTGCCAGTAAGCTACAGCTCCAAATCCACAGGGGAAAACATGCAGGGAAAATGCCTGCACTTGCGTATGGTCACTCTTCACCCTCAAAGTGTCATTGAGCTGCCTGCACAGGGTCTTTGCCAGGAAGGAGGGAAAGAGTCTTTCTTAGAACACCAAAATTTACTCTGAATCTTTGACCACGTGTTTAAGCAGTTCCAAGTTTGAACTGGGGAGAAAACACGATGAGAATCAGAATAACCTGATGGGAAAAAAATCTCCTTCACGTCATGTTTTTTGTTAGCATTCCAATAAGATTTTAATTAAGGTTTTAATTTATTACCCATTAATCTTTGATATTTACCCATGGTCTCTTTTCTGTTTCTTTCTGTGTTTTGATTGATTTGATCTTGCTAGATAGGAGCTAAATCCACAATTAGTCTGAGGTTAGCTGCAGCTGAAGACTTCAGTTAATGAATGATCCGCTGACAGTACTAATTGGTTGGTTTGCCGATAGACTCCAGGAACTACTGCAAGGCAAACTGGTATTTATAGCAGGTGTCTGGAGCTGGCAGATGTTTAGGGAGAAGCAGCAGATAAGCAGGATTAGGGGATTTCAGCAGAAGTTAACCTTTTTCCTTGCTGGGCCACACAGGCCTCGCCTGGGGCATCATTGCGAGAAAAATGAGGCCATTGTAAGATTTATTGGCTCAGTGCAGCGTTTATTTAGTGACAGTCACAAAAGGTAATTGTGTGAGCATGTGCAGCCTGGAGTGTTTAATTGCCTCTGCGCCAGGGCTCCTGTGTGTGCATGGGGAAGTGCTTCCTCAGATGTATTAAGCAGTGTCTTTCCCAATATATACGACACCGAGAGCAGAGCCTCAGCAAGACCTCAGCATTGCTTTGGTGTGCGCAAAGGAAGGGGCGGCAGAGATGCAGTTCGGTGCTTGTTTTATCCCTTATACAAAACATCTCCTGGGAGTACCGTTTCTGGTGACTCCATCCTGTGGAGCAGCAGCCCTCAGCAGCAAAACAGGCACCTACGTGCCTGCCAGAAGGTGCAAGTCAGCCAAGACCAGGAAGAAAAGGGGGTGGTGTGTAGGAGAACAAAAGTCTCAGTTACTTCAATCCCAGGTGATTTCCCTTTCAAAACAAAACATATAGATCACAACTTTACTTCTGTTCTCTTCTTCCTCTCTGTTTTCCCTTGAGTGAGTTTTCTTTTCTTTCCTCGTTTGTTTTCCTGCTTCATTAGCACACTGGCACTGAGAGAGCAGGAAGAGAAGAAAGTACATAGCAGGAAATGAAGGAGAAAAAGATAAGCACAACCTGGAAAAGTATTTAAATTCTTTATTGCTACCTAAAAGCAGGAAATGGTTTTAAAATAACTTGTATAATAGAGAGGTCATTCAAAGTGATTTTTAAAAGATCCCTACCAGCTTAAGCAATTGCTTCTGTGTCTGTCATGCAAGTGAGTGCATAACCATGGGATGGTAAAAACTGGCTGCCATTGTAATTAGGACTAAAGAAAGAGTGATTCTCAGTCACATCACTTTTTGCTTTCATATAACTTCTTGACTACACATTATGATGCTGAAGAGTGGCTTTATTGATGCCTTCTGCACTTTGGGTTTAGAAGTGATTATGTGTGTTACTGAGCACAGAGCCAGAGAGCAGCAGGGGATGATTAACCCCAGAAGGAAGCAGCACCTGTTGATGGAGGCAAGCCAAACCATCACCTGGCATTCTTACCCTGTAAGGAAAAGGCAGGATAAGGCTGGGGTTTTATGTGTTTGGATTGAAGGTTTTTCTTCCAGAACACTGTGGTGAGGGTGGAGGAAGGAAGCAGGTTGGGATGCTAGAGCTGAGCTTGCTTTACCACAGCCTGTCCAGGAGGGACAACTTGGGACCATGCCCAATGGACAAAGGGAGCTCAGCCAGGCGGTTTGTGGGAGCCAGGAGGGCTTCTGAGGATACCTATCTCCAAGGTTGGCTCAGGGTGGAAATGGGAAAGCACAGCAAACTGATAACCTGAAAGGATCTGATTTAAGGGCTAAAATTAAAAGCAATGTACTGCCATAAAATGCAAAGTCTTAATTTCCCTGTGACAGGCAGGATTCATTTCTGGGCCTTGCAGTGTATGAGATAATGGGCTGGGTAACTGTTCCTCAGCTCTGTGACTAACAGCTCCTTTTTGGCACACGTCCTGGAACTCAAAGCAGAGTAATTTTTATTTCTGGATATCACAACTAATTATACTATTACAACTAGCTGTAATATTACAACTAACATTATTCATTGTAGCCTTGGTTGTCCTTTCCCTTTTATAAATCCTTCTTCTCTGCACAGATTAAATTCTGAGGCTATTAACACTTTGATTACAGTTTAGTCATATTAAATTATCCCTTGGTAGTAAGGCTGTCCTGTCAACCACTATGATACCTACAATTAATTGAAAAGATAACTGGTAGTTTAATGCAAAGACTGCGCCTGAGTAAGATAGCAACCCCTTGGGAGCCTGGTGCAGGCTCTGGTGTACCCTTCTTCTTCCTTGCAATGTGACTGGGGACAAAACAGAGTTAGGCTATAAATGGGAGAATGGTTTACACCCCTAACAAGCTTGGGTGCCTGGATGCTGAAGCATAATTAGGTATTTAAGGCCTCTTGGGTTACTATCAGATATTCTGCTTAAAGCTGGCTCCCCATCCTTACATGTTTGAAGGGCCTCGGGGAAACCTCACAGCTCCAAAAATCACTGTGTGTGAGTGTTTCAGCCCTGATGTACAATACCACTGCCCATCCATGCGTGTGGCCTTTCAGGATGCTTTTAAACACGGTGTTCAAGGGTCCCTTAGGGTTGTGTGCCACAGAGTCCCCTATTACCAGCAGAAGGGCTTTTGAGTAATCTCCAAATACATGTCACCCCTGCATTGAACAGCCCCAGGGAAACAGCTCCACGGACAATTGCCTTTTTTGCAGCTGTTGCCCAGGACTGGGACATGCCATGAAAGGGCCGGTCACTATAGGCCCGATGTGAACCATGCATGTGTTATTTATTTGTCTTCCCACTGGGATAGAAAATGAGCTACCATTTTCTATTCCATAATTATCAATACAGTGGCTGGTAAATGCTTCCTTGTCTTCTCAGCAGTATCAAAGGTTACCTTGCTAACAAGGAGGTTTTCAGATACTTACCACCAGTGTTCCCTTTGGCAGGGGAGTGGGGTGTCTTTTTATAGTTGTTCGATGCTGTTCACATGGGCAGGCAGCAAGATAACAAGGCAAATGGCTGTCTGCTTCGCTGATCAGAGTCTGTAATAATTGCTTGCTTGGTGCTACGCGTTCAATTCCTGACAAACCAAATGGCATTTGCCATTTTGGCTTCTGCTGTTTTTAACCCTGATGCATACCAGTTAGGTATGGGTTTGCTGCATCTAACTGCAAATCATCTTTGATTTATTGGGGTTTTTTTAATCCTGTCTCCAGAGGGATACCTTTTGGAGTGCCAGCAGCAGGCAATATAATTTCAAAGCATTTGGCAATGCCAATTAAGGCTGATTTATATGATGACTGAACTGCCTGAGAGCTCAGTGCCCACCAGGATACACTGTGACCTCAGATGAAGGGAATTTTCTGCTTTGCCTACATCTGATGAGGATGGAGGCTTGCATGATGATGGCTACTGTTCTCTGTAGTTAAACATCTCAGAGCAATTCTTTGCACCTACAAAAAGTAGTGTGTCCATCCTAAGATTGGAAGCCGATGCATTTTCATCAGGGGGTTGTGCACAACAGTGTGCAACTCTATGGGCGATAACATAACTTTATGATATTGCACACAGAGTACAAAAGAAATTGCGATTACCGATATCCAAATATAATAGCATCAACTTAGGTTTCTGATGATTTCTTTGTTAGTTTCACTAAAACAAACTGGACAAAAACGATTTGTGGTGTGTCTTTTTTTTGTTTGGTGGTGGTTGTTTTTTACTACTTGAGCATTGGTGAAACTTTACGCCACTATGAAATATAGGGCTTAGGGACTGTAGTGACAGGACACGTGGTAACAGGTTCAAACTGAAACAGGGGAAGTTTAGATTGGATATAAGGAAGAAGTTCTTTACTGTAAAGTTGGACGAAGCCTTGGGTGGCATGGTTTAGTGTGAGGTGTTTTTGTTCATGGCAGAGGGGTTAGAACCGGATGATCTTAAGGTCCTTTCCAACCCTAACTATTCTATTATTCTGTGCAAATTCTATGCAAAATCCTATATTGTGGATATTGGCTCTGCTGTTCAGCCCTGGCATGTTCCAGCCCTCAGGACAGGCAGGGACATATTGCACATCTTTCCAAATTATGCAATCCCTGTAGGTGGCTGAAGGATGACTTCTGCTGATGATGTGTTGGGATCTTCCCTCCGCTCCCCTTTGTGCGTGGTGGGCCTGGATCTCTCAAACTCTGCTCATCAGCTTCTCCCCTCCTACTCTTGTTCTTGTCATTTGTTAGTGTTCACAGGAATATTCCTGAACTTGGGTTTAGCCAGGTCCTGTTGCCCTCTCCAGTGTGGTAGGTGAGCAGAGCAAGCCATTCACACTGTGCAAAGCCAAGTGAGACTTTGTCCTGAGAGATTCAGCCCGCTGTATATGAAGCTCACACATTCTATAAATAAGCAGACCGCATATGTTAGGACACAAAAGTAGGAGGACAATGTCGGAAGATATTTAGCACTTGCNGACTTTGTCCTGAGAGATTCAGCCCGCTGTATATGAAGCTCACACATTCTATAAATAAGCAGACCGCATATGTTAGGACACAAAAGTAGGAGGACAATGTTGGAAGATATTTAGCACTTGCCTGGGGAGCAGTCAGTTTAGATGAAAGCTTTGTAGCCAGGCTTTTCCAAAGAGCTGACTTGCACGATTGAGGTCGCCTCTCATTTAGCTGCTAAAATTAGTGGTGGGGCTTCTAGGCAAACTGACTATTTCAGGTGCTGAACAGCTTTGACAGTCTGGCCATAAACATCCCAGGAAGTGTTGCTGTGTGCTGAAATCTATTGTTTATGGAGTTTCTCCAACAGAAGCAGGAACCTCCTCTAGAAACATGTCATTCACATTGCCTGCTATGAAGACAGGCTAAGAAAACTGGGGCTCTTCAGCCTGGAGAAGGGAAGCTGCGTGGAGACCACAGATTAGCTTCCAGGGTTTGAAGAGGGCTACAAGGATGCTGGAGAGAGACTCTTCATTAGGGATTGTAGTGACAGGACAAGGGGTGATGGGTTCAAACTTGAACAGAGGAAGTTCAGGTTAGATATAAGGAAGGAGTTCTTTACTCTGCCAGTAGTGAGGCACTGGAACAGGTTGCCCAAAGAAATGGTAAATGCTCCATCCCTGACAGTATCCAAAGACAGGTTGGACTAGGGGCTTTGAGCAACCTGGTCTAGTGTGAGGTGTCCCTGACTATGGCATGGGGTTGGAGCTGGGTGATTTTAAGGTCCTTTCCAACCCTAACCGTTTCATGATTCTACGATTTTAAAGTCTTGAAAATCTGCCTTGCACACAAGTAGCGCATATTTGGAGATATAGACAGACACACACAGATAGATAAGGATATAGGAGATACACCCACGGCTGCAAAGCTCCTCAGCTGAGTGGCTACTTAGGGCTGTGGCTATTTGAGCTGCCAAGTTGATGTTATATTGAATGCACATTGTCAGCATTGTACACCAGTTCCCAGTCGTGAGTCAAGCAAAGGCAAGTATAGCACTGCACCATCTGGTTCCCCTCAGGAATGACAAGGGTTTCATTTAATAAAAAGAGAAAACAGCTAAACCCAAAATAACAAAAAATTCAGAATAGCAAACTCTTTCTTCTTCTCACTCCTCTTTTTGTTGTTGTTCTTTGTCTTCTGGTTTTACCTTTAAAAGCCTGAATTTTTCCCTACAGTGAATTGTGTGAGATGTATTTTTAGAAGACAATAAGGGTCTCATGAGGCTAGAGCTGGATCTAATAAGGAAAAGAGTAATTGGAGTAAGGGAAGAACCAAATGGTAATGTTTCACTTGCTATTATGAAAGTTTCCCATAAAACGGAAGAGGAAACAGCTGGGGTTAGCATAAAGGTCTTGCTTATATACTGATTTCTTCAAGTCAAACAGAACAAGAAATGTCTGTTAAGAAATGAAAAACTGAAATACTATTATTTTCACTTAAAACACTTCAATCCAGTATGTGCAATATCTATCAAATATTTTCCCTGTGTCCTGCAGAAAGTTGGTCCTTTAGAAAACACCTAAACCCTCTCTCTGTGTCAGACACTTCAGGTTTAATGTAAAGATCTCAAAATTTGGTAATGCAAGGGGCAGCAGATGAAACCGAAGGCCTTCCTTTCACTGACCCACTCAGCAGTAAAAGGTGCCCTGCTGCATGCTGCCTGGTTTGTCATAACTCATGCACCAGTATGCAGGACAGCACTGTGGGTATTTTAAAGTAGTATTTAATATAAAAGAGTAATTTAAAATTAAAGAGTATTTAAAACAAACCCTTCTACATGCTGAGTTCACTGTATGCACTGACCTAACCCAACTTTACAAAGGAGTGCTTTTTGTGGTGTATTTTTCTGTCTAAGAAGAGTCAAATATGCCAAACCAAGATGTGGGGTTTGGTTCACCTGATAGCTCAATGTATTTATGCAAAATAGTACTAGGTAAAAAGAGAGGGAGGTGGTTAATAGAATTTTTTGGGCCTGTAATAGGGAAAGCTGTAATTAATTCTGATTTCCTGTATTGGTGTTCAATAGGAAGGTAATTGCATGCAAACTTGATCCTTTAGCGTGCCCTCTTCCTTTCCTGGCTGCACGGTGAGACACTTTCATGGGCATGATGCCCTGCTGATCCATGATACTTTTGTATTTTGGGGGTCTCTAACAAAGGTTTTTTCAACAGCTGCCTCAAAATCATGCCCTTACAGACCAGTGCTGCAAGCCTGGGACCTGGTGTTCTGCAGGCTCATTCAAGGTTTGATGTTGGTTAGATGGGAAATTGATTAAACCAACCAAAGCTGTATCTAATTGACAGCTAATGTAGATACCGTGTAAATAAGCAGTACTTGAAGCAGAACTTTCAGCATAAGGACATTGGGAAGGCTATTGACAGTATCTGCAGGAGAGCCTGCAAGTTCATTAATCACTTATGATGAGGAGTTCTCTTTTTTTTTCATGAGCTAGAAGATATATTTATAATTAAGACAAATGAAGAAAGGGTGGTACTACAATTTGCTTTATGACAGTAATGGAAAGCTTTATTTCAAGAGTATACCCACCATCCATTGGGAGCTGAAGCACACAGTGAAGGATAAGGCCATGCCCTCAAATCCATCTGTCAAAATTAAACCTCACTGGACATCCTCACTGGGTGAAATTCAACCCTTGGAAATACAGGTAGTGCTATTAAAGATATGGATCTGAGAGCTAAACATAGCTATAGGAATCCTAGCCAAAAAAAATACTAATCAGGATATAAAAGCGCATTTTCACTATCACAGTTACATGGAGGGAGTGATATTGCACCAGTGAATGATGTCCTGCAGAGCTCTGATAAAAATGATCTTTATGGAAACTGTTAAATTGGGTTTGGCCATCTCGGGTTATTTTATTGTTGTTGTATCTTTGTCAGCCATCACCCAGGACAAAGTTTTCAGACTTTGCAGGAAATTAACTGAAGATCAGTTACTGTCTCCTAAATGTATGGCTCTGCAACTAACTACAGGAGCAGACATACAATGATATATAATATCTCATGTCTTCTAGCCCATTGAATAGACATCAGCTTCCTTGGGAGCAGGCAAAATGAAATTGGTGCATTACAAACAAATTTATTAAAGGGTGAATTCAGTCTTTCACAAAACATGAGGAATCATCAATACTTAGCAAGGAATGAGATTTATTTTTCTGAGTATGAATGTGTCTGAGGAACTCAATAAAAGGACCAGCATGGAGTAAGGTTACTTTCTGAATGTCAAAAGCAGAAGCAGACCTTGAGCTGATTAATGGCTGCATAATCCATCAGTTCAGAATCAAGGAGCTGTGGGTTGTAGTTGAATTACTCGTAAGGTAATTTGGCTTGACCTTAGTGAGGGCGGAGGTTCCACAGACCATGGAAAAGTCTATCAATTTCTCTGGCTCTGGAAGCACTTGAGAGTTTCTCTTATTGTGTCATTGCAAATGCATTTGTTGTTTGTGAAATCTCAAGGCAAAGGTTTTTTAAACTCTTTTATAAATAAGACTGTAACAGCAGTGATAGAAAACATTCAACCTGGGATCTGATTTCTAGTTCTCCTTTTTGTACTGGGGGTATCATGTACCCCCAAAGCTCTCTCAAGAGCAAGCAGTGAGGTGTATGGCACTGAGGGGATGTGAGCAGTGAGGCCAGATGGGTCCCTCCTGGCTGATCGAGGTCGTGATCCATGTATTTGGTTTGTCTGGCAAGGTTTTGTAGAAGGGAGGCTACAGGAGTGGTTTCTGTGAGAAGCTGCTAGAAGCATCCCCCATGTCCAATACAGCCAATGCCAGCCGGCTCCAAAGCAGACCTTGGAGCTCATCAGTGATGGTGATGCCTCTGGGTTAACATATTTAAGAAGGGGAAAACACCCCTGTGCAACTGCAGCCAGAGAGAGGAGTGAGAATGTGTGAGAGGAACAGCTCTGCAGACATCAAGGTCAGTGCAGGGAGGAGGTGTTTCAGGTGCTGGAGCAGAGATTCCCTTCAGCGTGTGGTGCCGCCCATGATGAGACAGCTGTGCCCCTGCAGCCCATGGAGGTCCATGGTGGAGCAGATCTCCACCTGCAGCCCATGGAGGTCCATGGTGAAGCAGATCTCCACCTGCAGCCCATGGAGGTCCATAGTGAAGCAGATCTCCACCTGCAGCCCATGGAGGTCCATGGTGGAGCAGATCTCCACCTGCAGCCCATGGGAAGAAGTCACATTGGAGAAGTCCATGGAGGACTGTCTGCTATAGGAGGGACACCACGCTGGAGAAGAGTGTGAGGATTGTGAGGAGAAAGGAGCAGCAGAGAAAATGTGTGATGAACTGACCACAACCCCATTTGCCATCCCCCTGTACTGCTGAGGGAGAGGAGGTACATAAAATCAGGTGTAAAGTTAAGCCTGGGAAGAAGGGTGAGGGGAAAAGTTGTTTTAGGATTTGAGGTTTATTTTCTCATTACCCTTCTCTGATTTGATTGGTAATAAATTAAATTAATTTCCCCAAATCAAGTCTGTTTTGCCCATGACAGTAACTGCTGAGTGGTCTCTCTCTGTCCTTACCTTGACCCACAATCTATTGTTATGTTTTCTCTCCCCTGTCCAGCTCCAGTTTCTCCCTTGGCAAAAACTTATAGTTTGGCAAAGCTTTCTGTTTGTCTTAGGCCTTTCTTACTGCAGGTAAAGATAGGTGCTATGATGTGGTGAAAAAAAAACTCTTGGTCACCTTAGACAGAAGGTACCTGAGGAAGGTTACTTGTCTGATAGGTTTTGCTTGTACACAATCAAATCAAAGCAGGGATGGCTACTGAAGAGTAACAGTGCTTCCTGCATGTTTCCAGCCTTCACTAATACAGCACTGCGCTGGTCCTTCATCTGCCTGCCAGCAGTTGCCAAGCAGATCATCTGTCAGATGCCTGCTTTATACAGAGATGTACTGGAGGTATAACAAAAGAGAAATGTCCCCCTACCACCACAGTGCCAAAGACAGCCTGGATTTCTCTAATGTTTTCCTTCCCTGCAGCAAATCTTATTGTTTGTAAGGGCATTGATTCCAACTTTTAATTTCCTGACTACAATGTAGGTTTGGGACAGTTTTCATCATGTGAATAAATACTGTGATTGGCATGAATGATGCATCTTATATTCCACTTTGTGGATGATTTTTGCATTGCTAAAGAGCATAAGAGCATCCCATGGCTGCCTGCATGACTAGTTCATCCCATAATTAGTTGCTTAAGGGCTGAGAATCTGGTTTATTGGCTATCGAAGACAGTGCAAATGCTTCCAGTGGTTTCAGTGAGCATTGCGCTCAACTGAAATTGCTTTTCAACAGTCTTTGTTATTTTCCTTCAGCAAAAACATTGTGATTTTTTAATATAGGCAATAATCTGTGTTCTGTCACTGTAGCTCTGCCTGTTTACCCTGTTGCTTTGCTGACACTGCTTTCTTATTGATATTTAGTTTGCTCAAGTTTCCAGTAAATTCCTCCAGGACCTGCTGTTTGGGGCTATTTTTCAGTCTGCTCCCTCATTGCTTTCTCACCCAGCAAATCCAGCTGCTATGGTTCTTTTCCATTCAGTTATTCTGCCTCATGCTGTTTCCCAGGTTTTCTTTCCCTATCTCCCCCTTCCTTCCTCCTCTGTGCAGAACAGTTCAGGGGCCAAAGGCCGAAAGCACATGTGTGATCTGTGCTGTGCCTTTGCTCCTTCTCCTTTTCTGCTTTCTTCATGTTTTTCCCCTGGGAAGGAAATAATAAACAGAGGGGGAGCCAGGAATGGAGGCATTATGGCCACACTTGTAGAGATACGAAAGCTGAGCGGTGGATGGTAGCTTGACATACAGTGTCTGAGCAATCCTTACCTGTTTTGTTGCTTTGTGCTAAGCACAGGTGCCACCCTGTCTCAATCTGAAGATGGACAAAAGGGTTCGCACAGCAAAACCAGCCAGTTCTGGCTTGTGTAAATCAAAGCTGTATAGACATCTGGATGGTGCAGGCTAAAGGAAACAGTAGTGACAAGCTCCTGGGCTTTCCCACAGGGGTGCAAAGAAGAATTCTGGGGCTCCTGTCCTGAAAGCAACAGGTTGAAAACCAGACTTAAAGTCAAGATTTGTATTCACTTATTTACTTCAATGAGTTGTGTTTCTAAAATAGGTTTTTGGGGAGTTTGATGGTGTTGTTCTGAATATTCTTTTAATGGTAATATCATTACTTACTCTGGAAAGATATGGTAGCTTTTTATACACCTCAATATTTCAGGGAGATTTCTTATTTCAGAAAGAAACCAATGAAGTGCTTAACTCATAGTGGTATCTTTTGCAACCTGTTTTTAGTGGGAGAAGCAAAGATAAACTCATTATAGTGCAAATCATAAGAAAAATATACAGCACCTTCCGTCACTCTTCTTTGGAGTAGACCTGCCAGCCAATGTTACATAGGCTTCCCTGGTGGGAAAAGGAGATGCAGAAAGTGCTGCCATTAGTCTTTGCCTGCACTTAGCTAGACCCGTTGACATTTATGGAGTGTAATGGCAGGAAAGCTTCCCAAAACCATGTGACTCCAAATATTTGAGTTATCAGCATTGTTGTATCTGGGTCTGGCAGGCAAAATGGTTTGTCAGTCAAAATGTCTCATAAACACACACCTTAGATTCAGTTTAATTAGAGACAGTCCCTCACTTGGAATTCAGAAGGCTCATCCACAGGTGAAGGGGGAATGAAATAGCAGGCAATTCATTCCTGCACTGCCATCCCATTGGGAAGGGATCAGTATAAATACTAGTTGCTCTGGGAAAAGAAGACCCTCCCAGGCTTTGGGAGCAGGTCCTTGTTTTGCCTTGATGCAGCCATCCAGGCATGGACTGGGCTTATCCAGGACCTGAGGTTTGTGTCACTGATAGGGCTGCCCTGAGATGGTTTGGCTTCAAGCCCATTGTGTGTCTTTACCGTGGGGGTCAATAAGAAACCTGTTGGGAAGGAGCAAAAAGGCAAGTAGCCTTTTCTCCTATGCAACACTGGTCAGGGATGGGGCTGGCCCAGTGCCAGCTGGCTATAAACAGGATCTCATTCTGCAAGTGCTTATGGGCCTGAGTAAATGTACTTGTGCTAATGGCCTTATTAAGCTCAAGCCTGTGCACGTTACAAATCTACACAATGAGAAATTAGAGCCCAGATTAGATTAGTCGCTGAAGGCTGTGAACATACAGCTGTTTGCCAAATTGCACACTGAATTTCATTTTTGCGTAGACATTTACTGATAGCAATTTGAAGGCAGTCATTAGAACCATCAGCCTTTGAATGAGAAATTTCAAGGGACACTTCAGTATAAATCTGCTCCTCCACTATAAGAAATTGTTGCTGATTTGCTTTGGGCTATGGAAGCCAATTACATGAATTTTGCACAATAACCTGTTTCTCCCAAACAGGGGTAGCACTTCTGGCCATAAACAGACATACTTTTTACTTCCAATTAACTGTGTGGGTGTGTAAACATAAGGGAAGCTGCTTTTTTCAACTTGAATTAATAACCAGAGAATAGTGAGAAGAAAGAATCACCATTTACAGTCAGACTACAAGTTAGAATACTCTGGCTATCCTTATTCCCTTCCTCTGCGAGCCAGCTGGATTTGTGAAAACAGACATAGCCCTTCTCACCACGCTGTAAATATTGCAGGCTTTATTCCTTTGCAGCAACTAGGCTCCAAGATTTGAGAAAGGCTGTGACACTGATTTTCAGAGCTAAACTGGACACAACTCATGATGCTCTAGTTTTGTTTAAAACTTCAGCTGTGTTTTTCTTCTATTCCAGATACACTCCAGAGCTGCCCTGTAATCCCTGAACCCTGCTGAATTCACACCCTGGTGATAAATAAACGTTAAAGGGATGCAACTGGTAATTCTGCCTGGCTGTTAAACTGCCTTGTGTCACCCTATTTCTAATGACTGCTATCAATGTATGTGTTTACCTCTTCCAAGCTATGGTGAAAGTGCTTTTATCTTATTATTAGTATAAAAAAAAGTCACTGCTAATGCTTAAAGCGATTGTTATCTTCTCTCTCTGCAGGCCCATTGTACTATGTTAGTATTTCTGAATTGAAGCTTTGTACATAGGAGTCGGGGCTCCTATGTCATCTGTTTGAAAATCCTGGGAGCATTCTCTTAAATAAAAACTGTGCAGGGAAGAAACAGTCTTTTTATTTACCTTCAGATTTCATCCTTTAGGACTTCCTTGCTGGGTGTTCTTGGGTTGCTGCTGCAATTAGGAGACTTAATTGGTTTTAAATGAAAGCTGAGATTCCTGCGCTCCCCAGGAGCTGGAGTTTTCATTAAAACCACCACCCAATACCATGAGACTTGCAATTAAATTCCTGAGCTGCCAACACAGTTGCAAAATGGTTTGTAAAGCCAGGGTGGAATACATATGTTGTGAGAGGAGACTTTCAGGTGGTGTAAGCTGCTGCAACTGCTTCTGCTTTAGCTGAGCTCTAGATATCTACTGAGAGGCACAGCACTGCCCAAATCAGATTTACCCAAGTCTTTAACCAAGCTGGGACCAAGACAGATGCAGCCACAGTGTATGTAATTGCATGCTACCTGTGTGAAGCAAAGGGCATGTAATTGCTGCATGAGGACTTTGTTAGTGTTTGAGTGTAAAGGCCTGTTTGGGAAAGGGGAAAAATGCATCTTCTGGGACCCTTGAAAAGCTTTTCTTTCCAAGAAATAGTAGCATTGGGAAGATAAAAATAGTAATACATCTTGTGTCTTCACCCTCCAAAGTCAGCTGGGTAGAAAAGGAGGCATCATACCAACTTTTTGCTAGGCTTAGTTCAGTGATCTTAGTACAATGTGGAGAAGCTGTGCCTGTCAGGTTGGGATGTGGACTGATACCTAACCAGCAGGAAAGGGTTTTTGATTTGGTCAGAGGGGAGAGGTTTTACTTTGTTGACTACTCTTGCATCTCACACTGAGAAGAGCATCAAAGTTTTAAAGTAATGGCCTAGCAGCAAAGTGCTGGTATGGTGGTATTGTAGATGCATGAATCTGTGATCCAGGTGGCCAATACATTTCATGATGTGCTACTGAGGGGTTGACAAACCCTTCATTAACTTAAAGGCTCAATCAGAAGTTCATTTGAAACTGTGACAGAAGCGAGGAGCATTGGTGTGCTAGAAAGAAAAGTCATCAAGAACCAAAATAAATTACTAAATAGACACACAGTTTTTGCTGGTTTGGGCTGTCTTCTTCAGTACCTTAAAAAAGCAGAGAGGACATTTTAGAATCAACAGCTTTAGTACCTAGCACAACAATTCAAATGCATTCTTTCCCTTTAGAATTAGCAAAACATTCTGTCCAGGTTTTGATCCAGAGGAAGCCATGCAGGGTTCTATGGTTGTCTCCAATAGCCCTGGCTGAGAAGGTGTTTTCCTTTCCAGTCTGGTGAGCTCCCATCTTCCCATGAGCGGTGATCCTTGTGGCCTTGCCACACAGTGATTTCAGAAAGGTGGGTACCTGTCCCCAGTACAGTTCCTATTTTATTCCTTTTAGGTGCTGGAGAGAGATTACATTTTGTTTTTAAGTAAGACCAATATTTGGAGTGACTTGAGTTTTCATTTATAAACCAGTTTGTTGTGATTATGTAGCAGCAGGAACTGCTGGGAAACCTAAAGTGATTTATCTGACAGGTCCTATCTCTAGGTCTAGCAGGCCTACAGACCAGGCTTTCCTGGGAAGAGCCACCACTGGAATAGCAGCCAGGAGGTTTTTTTCCCTTTCATTTTTTTCCAGCAGCAGTGCTACTTTCCTAACTTAAAAGCAAAACCTGTTCCTTTGCTGCACATCGTGCGAGTCTGCAGACACAGTGCAGGAAGATGGGCAGAGGCCAGGAGCTCTTTCATCTTAATGGGGCTCTGCATGTGTGTGAACATCCCGGGGGGAGCCCTCTCAGGGGAAGAGCTTCAGAGCCCGAGGCAGTGTGCGGTGCCGATAAGGAGATGAAACAATAGCTGCGACACCGAGAGCCTTCACACAATTACTTGGTGAGGATGTTACAGAGTCAAGTGCTTTGTGCGTCTGCTGCAGGAGCAAATCTGCTCACTCCTGAACGCTTAACTCTTTCTCTTCCTTTACCATGTCATTTAGTGCACGGCTTTTAAAGGCATCCAAATTTGTGAATGCTAAGGAAATAGCACTTGTGTTTCTTGTTACTTGCTATGGTTTGTGTTTCCCTGCTTCCAGGGCCACTGTGAGACCTGTAAAACACTGCATTGGAGTCCAATATGAAGATTTAGCAATGAACAAGCTGTGCTCTGGCAGAGATGGGAAACCTGAAATGTCCTTGCTTGAGAACCAAAAGTGGAGCCAAGGAACTGTTCCCAAACTTCTTCTATTATTGCTACCTCATTTCCCCATTAATGCCACAAAGATTGATGTGAAGGGACTTCCATGGTGCTAATGGAATTACCCACCTAAATCTCCCTTGTGCCAATGGCAGGGAATGCTCTAGCTCTCTGCCCTCACATTAGTGCTGGGTGAGTAATTGAATTATTTGTTAGCTAGCACAAGTAAAAATCCTTTTGTTTTGGGTCTGATTCTTGGTGGCCGTGTTGAGTCAGTACCTTTTACTTAGACCTGGGTTATAATCTGAAATACAAAATGAAAACATTTTGATCGTATTCCCATTCCAATGTCAGTGATGGTCAGTTCTGCATTTTTTCCCCATGAATAAATTACTGTCCTGCAACATTTCACCTACCTCTATTTAATGCACAAAATCTGTCTAAAAGAGGATCTTTGAAATTGATGTTTCCCATTAATTTTAATAGCGTTTACATGCTTGCAGTGGCAAAGTCCTTAATCCACTGTTCCTTTGTATGATGTGCATCACTGGTTGAAGGCAAGGAAGACATTTACTCCAGTGCATAGGAAATGAGCTGTGCTCTTCTCAAAGTGAAAGCTGAGAGGAGTCCAGCAACCTCATCTTTTGGGGTCAGGCAGACACTGTATTTCTTGAGACTGTAGCAAAGACAAGGGACGAAAAGACACTAAGAAGGGGATGTGAGTCTCAAAGTGCACAGAGGCTGTGTAGTCAGAGACTATATGAGAGGGATGTGAGCCGTTCTGGGGGTATCCTTCTTGCAGAGTGAACAAGGTGCCATAGGCAGAGGTGAGTGATCAGCCTTGTGCTCCTTCCCTTCCTCAAGGGTACACACAGGTTACCCCTGTGGTAACCTGGGCAAGTTAAGCAAGCTTGGTAGGAGCTGTGAAACTCCTGTATGCCTGTGCCTGCTCATTCCAGGACTTCCACATCACTTCAAATCTGGTTGTGAGTTTACTGAACATCCTTAACCATAGCCAGTTCATTTCCTTAAATCCATTTATATTTGATATCTGTGCCAGTGCACAGGGCACTGGTTTTGCTCAGGGAGGACGAAGGGACCAGCTCAATCACTTTTGCTGAGCAGAGCTGACTTCTGGTCTACTGAAAATAACTGTGGAGGAGTAAGAATAAACCTGAAAGGAGCTGCTCTTAAACCAAAATAGGAGGATATAGCTGAGGCTGGGTAGCCTGTTGTGTGCAACCATTTTTACTAACCTTGTTCAAGTGTGTGCACAGATAGCTGGGAATGATTTATTCATTGTAATAGGCTTGATCCTGTGATGCTGTGAGTGTTGCCAGCAGAGATGACCAGCTTGGCTGCTTCATGCAGTAGGGAGAGAGTTTGTAGCTATGGGAAGGAGAAATACAAGTTCAGGACATTGAAAATGAGACTCTGGAGAGTAAAGATACAAAACTACCAAGTGTTTGGGGAGAGGAAAGTAAGCAGGAAGCAGGAGCCTAAATTAGGCTGCAGCTCCCTGGGCAAAACACTCAGGTTATAAATATTCTGGTAGCATTTAGAGCAGGGCTGATTGTTCTTTGCTGTCCTTGACACTGTTGGTGTATTCTGCTTTGCTGACAATAGCACCCGGGGTATCTCAGAGGTGTGGGAGGAGGCTCTGTGTGGGCTTGGCAGCAAGACTTCTAAATATGGCAGTGAATGAGGGGGCTGCTCCCTGCTCTCCACCAGAGCTTGCAGCGCTGTGGACCCGAGCAGTTTGTTGGGGTGAGCCAGGGATGCTGGTTTTAAAGAACACCTTCCCAAAGGGGCTAAAGCTTTGCACAAGATCACTGACTTGCCTTGACCTTTGTGATCAAGGTGGCACAAGGGCTTGAAAAGTCATCACCACTCCTCCCCAGCCCCAGAGCTGACAGGGAAGGGAAAGTGAGGCATGAGAGGAAAACACGGGATGCGGAGGCCGTAGCCGGGTGGAATTGCTGGGAACAAAGCAACAAAACACTTCTCATTGTCAGAGTAAAGCACAGCAGATTTCAGTCTTCAAAATCCCACAGCAATTGCTTTACAGGAGGAACACAGTTATTGCTCCAAGGAGCCGGCTCCTGCAGTGAGCTCCACCTTTCCCTCCCTCTTTGTCATTGCCCTTTCCTCAGGAGGACTGAGGGGCAAGTAGGAGGCAGCAGCTCCCAGGCTTTGTGATAAATGAGACCAGGCACTGGTCAGTGTTTTCAAGGCTGCAGTTTCTGGGGTCCCTGGAAATTACTGCCTTGCTGAATGCAGCCAATCCACTTAATGGCACAGCACTGCTTCCAGAGGATCCCAGCCTTTCTGTGGCGTACAGAAATGAAAAGTGCAATCCAACCTTTCCTTCAAATGAAAGTGCTCTCTAATCTGGAACAGCTCTACCCTGGGAGGTGCCTTAAATATGATAGCAGGGCTGCTGTGGTGGGGAGTATGCTTTTTTATTTGGAAGGAAAATAACTTTATTTCTCTCATAAAAAAGTTTAGTGCAGAAAGTTAACATAGGCAATGTCTTTAGAAGTTGAAAATATCAGGAACTCAGATAGAAGGAAGCAGTGATTTCTTTTTACGCCTCTTTTAAAACCCCTGGGAATTCATTTCCTGGTATCATTGTCATAACTCCAGACCTAAGGAATTCATTTGTATTCATGTCAGTCACACCTATACTTCCTTAAGCATCGCATGCAATTCAAACTAAATGGACAGTTAAACCAAAGATGGGACTGAGCAAATCAGATTGCAAACCATAGGTAGAGTCGGGAATATAGATAGCTTTTTGCAAGAGCTCCGCTGTGCCATCGGTTGTTCTCTGCCTGGCTGCAGTGTTTTTCTTGGATCATTTATACAAAGAGGACACTTTGATTTTTGCTTCAATACATGACATATTATGAGACCAGTGTTGATGTCCCCATGGTGTCAATTTAAGTTTTGCCTCTTCTTCTGGCTGATATATTTTCCCTGTAGGAAGGATAAATGGAACTAGGACATGATCTTTAAGGTCCCTTCCAACCCAAACCATTCTATGTTTCTATGCAGCACAGACTGTAGCCATGAAGTTTAAGGGCTCTTTCTCTGACCTTAAATGTTAATGGTTACCAGAGATGGAGCATGGCTGGTCAGCCAAGTCTGATGTTTCTCAGGTACCAGTCTCCTCGGGGCGGGAGACATTTTGCAGGCTTAGATTATGACCATTGCTGTGTCATTGATTGTCATCATCTACTTCATGACAACCTCACCTATGTATGTTCAGTCTGCAAGTTTGGTTGTTTTAGGGCAATGTGAAGGAAAATCAGTTTTGAACCCTAGAATGATGTCAGCTTGTCTGCAAAAAGGAGGATGTGACTAAGTGAACGGTGCGCAGCTTCAGCATTTGGGGTTTGCTAGAGGATTTTAGCTTCAGTAGATGAACCCACTGAAGGAACGGAGCAGTACCTTCTCCCACTATAGATTTCCTCTGCATCACATTTAATAAGTTATCTTTCATTTTTATGGGGTTTTATATTTACTCCTCACTGTGTAAATACTGTCGAGCAAGGGTTGGGGAAGAAAAGCCCAAATGGATACCTCAGTTGTCTCTGATTCTGTGTTAATCTGTTGCTTTTGGGGCAGATGCATCTTTTTCCTGGCACATAATTTCCAGCTCCAAGGAAACCATTATCAGTTTTACTTAGAGTACACTTTGAAATGTATCATCTATTCATTATTATCTTATTTTGAAGGAAATGGGCCATTTATGATTTTCAAATCACAAGCTTTAATGATTTCTCTCTCCATGAGAATTCATTAGGCTTTATTTCATCATCTACCTAATACACACTATGATCTTTCCAAGCAGCAATTGCAGTTGCACAACAGGAAAAACAGACTCCGTGGACATGAGGAAAAACACCCTGGATAGCAGTCTAGACAGTTCAATTCTGCAAAATCAGAAATCAGATACCAATAGTTCAGGTAAATTGAAGCTGAAAGAAAGCAAAATCACTTTGCAGACCCAGGATAAATGAAAAGCCAATCTGATTATCAAATTGACCCTGCTCCAGGGGAGAATAATTTGGCATGATGTACTTGCCAGCTCTGAATGTGTTGCTTACAGGCAAACATCAATCCTGCAGATCAAAGGGAAGGGATTTGAAAGGGCCAGTCAAATCTGGCTAATCAACAAAGGGTTACCATGAAATGGTGGAGTTCAAGATCCTTAGGGCAGTGAGGAAAGCACACAGCAAAGTCACTACCCCAGATTACAAGAGACTTTGGCCACTGTAGGGTTCTGCTTGGTAGGGTTCCATGGGATGAAGCCCTGGATAGAAGAGGGTCCCAAGAAAGCTGGATGACATTCAAGGATCACCTTCTCTAAGCTCAGGATCAATGCATCCCAACAAAGAGAAAGCCAGGTGAGAGTATGAAGGTGGTGAGGCACTGGAACAGGTTGCCCAGAGGGAAATAATGCTCTTAATCCAAAAGCAACCCTAAGATCATTTTGGAGCCAATGCACCTCTAAGGGAAAGCAGCACTGTAAGCTGCAAGGTTTTTCTGGTAGGAGTGTTCCTTTATGCAGAAATTATACAGCTATTGACACCAATTTTAACACAGCAGCTTGGGGACAGCCTTAATGAACACAGAGCAAGTAGGAATGAGTGTATGAGAAATGAAGGAAAAATAGAAGGCCTTGGTGAAGTTACTGGGAATTTTGTCATGAATGTACAAAAAAAAAAAAAATAAGTACTTTTTCCCTTTCCTCTCTTTTTTTAATAGTGGTCTTTTGTTAAAGTGCTTCTGTAGTCAAGCAGCCTGCNAAAAATAGAAGGCCTTGGGGAAGTTACTGGGAATTTTGTCATGAATGTACAAAAAAAAAAAAAATAAGTACTTTTTCCCTTTCCTCTCTTTTTTTAATAGTGGTCTTGTTAAAGTGCTTCTGTAGTCAAGCAGCCTGCCTCAGATGCTTGGAGTGGCTTGATTCATTGCTGAACCCACCACCAAGAGCCAGAACAGGAGTGGTTTCATTCATGAAGTCTCACTGCTGTGCCTCATTAGTGAAGTAGGAGTTCTCTTTTCTCATAATTACCCTGTGCAGACATTCCTGGTGCTGTTCAGCTTCAGTTCATGGTGCCTTCAAGCTGAGTGCAGCTTCACAAAAAGCCAGCCTAAGATGTGCAGGGTAAGAAGGCACATGTGCAGAGCACAAATGCAAGGGCTAAATGAGAAGACAGGTTAGCAGGAGCTTGCACCTGCTAGTTACCATTGGGTCTCAGGGGAGCTTTGCCACCAAATTCCATTAGAATGAGAGTTTCGACCTTTAAAAGTACCATTCAGCTGCTTGTTTTGTTAAATAAGGCAGCAAAGTTTATATATTAGTCTCTGACAAGGCTACATTTGGGTGAAAACCATGTTGAATTATTTATTTTGTCATTAATGTCACATAAACTGTAGTGAGGAGAATTATATGGGCTGCAAAAGTGAGCAGTGCTGCGTCAGATTCAAACAAATGGAATTGTTATTCTTCAATACCAGTTGTGGGTTGCAGCTGCTTAATGCATCCAGGAGAGGATGAGAAGTGAATGGGAAATCAATGGAAAGGTTCACACCTGAATGATAGCGTTTAAATAATGTAAAGGGTCCCTCAGCACACGGTGGGGTTATTTAAGACATTAGCATTTATGGCCAGTGGAAAGACACGGAGGGAAGTGTTTTGGAGGTTTTGTTCTTGTAGCTGGAGAGGGGCGTACCAGGGAAATGAGGTAAAAGCTCAAACCATGCCTGGAGAATGGGAAAACAAAGAAATCTTCATTTGCTCAGGCTAAGTTTTGTTATTGGTCTTTGGTAAACCCAAAAGGGGTCTTATGCTGCACAGGGCAGAGGACACAAAGGCTTGGTGCTCTCTGTCATACTTGAGGCAAGGAGGTGAACCCAAGGCCAGTTTGGAAGTGGGGGCTCACCTCTGTCTTGTGCTGCACAAGAGGACACTTGTAAGCCATGCTATAGGAGTTTCCAGAACTCAGATGCTCTGCCTACCTCTTGTCAGCTGTGGACATACTGTTCAGGAAATCCTGGGTCTTTATAGCTATGTTCCTTCTTCCATAAACTGTTCATCAGGACTGTACTGATAGGACAAGGGGCAATGGGTTTAAATTTAAACAGGGAAAGTTCAGGTGAGATATAAGGAAGAAATTCTGTACTGTGAGGGCAGTGAGGCACTGGAATAGGCTGCCCATAGAAGTGGTACACTCTCCATGCCTGCAGTGTTCAAGGCCAGGTTGGAGAGAGCCTTGGGTGACATGGTCAAGGGTGAGTTGTCCCTGCCTATGCTTTTATATTGACATTGGGCACTGTTGAATGTACGTGACCTCAACAGCAGCTACCATCAGCTTACCCAAAAGCAGTGAAATTTAAGTGCATTGTCTGCAACCCCTCCCTTCCCTCTGCAAGTATTTAGCCACCGCACATCAAGCTGGGAGAAACTGGGATTTGGCAGGGATGGTATTTAATTTGTGATTCTTTTGGTGGGACATTGGTTGTACAGAGACTTATGCAGCTGCATAAAATACCAAAAGCTATTTGGTTTTCTGCCTTTTCATCTATGAAATTCAGAAATAGCCTGAAAATTCTGTAGTGATGAGAAACACTTTAGTGACTGTATGGTGCTGAGGCACAACTGGAATGAGGTAGCAAGACTGAGAATCTTCAATTTATTAAGTTCTTCTGTAATGGTTGAAGTTTATGGCAGTGGTATCAGAAATACATCTGGGTTTTTTCAAGAAGCTGAGGCATCATTTATTCTACAGTGAAAAACAACGGCCTATAGGAAGACAAAACTTCTCATGTAACCTTAGGGAGGATGTACCTCAGCTCAGGAAGGTCTAGAGAGTTGGAATAGGGAAGATTTGACAGAATAACCTGTGTACTGTAATGGTTGGATGCAGCCTTTAAACAGGCACATCAACCAGAAGGGACTTCTGGCAGCTCTGAACAATAGAAAGTTTTAAATTAAAAGCATGACAGACAAAACTGTGCTTTGTTTTATTCATGGAGCAAACTCCTAATATGATAACACCATTTGCTTTAGTGTCTTCAGCTCTGACTTTCTGATAGAGCTATGAAAACTCTCTCCTGTCTTCCCAGGCTTTCTTCTATCTACCACACACCAGTCTCCTCACTTGATTCCCTTCTCCCAGTTGGATGCTCTGAAGTTCACCCTTGTTTTTGATGGCTCCAGGGCATGGGACAGGAGGTAAGCACAGCACCAGCAGTGGGAAGTTCAGGTTAGATATAAGGAAGAATTTATTTACTGTGAGGATGGTGAGGCACTGGGATGGGTTGCCCAAAGAAGTGGTAAATGCCCCATCCCTGGCAATGTTCAATGCCAGGCTGGACAGAGTCTTGGGCAACATGTTCTAGTATGAGGTTTCCGTGCCCGTGGTGGTGGGGTTGGAACTGGATGATCTTAAGGTCCTTTCCAACACAAACCTTTCTGTAATTCTATGACAGCCAAGTCTCGACCATTTCAGCAGCCCTGGTAGATGAGAACAACCAGCAGATGGAAAAAGCAGGAGGGGCTCTCCCCAGCTACCTAGCTGGAAATCCAGTGTAGCTCCCTTTAACTATGAATTCAATTCAGCAACTTCAAACATGTTTCCACTAGCAGCTGCCTTTCACTGGATTTACTTGACTAGGCCTTGCTGTTATTCATCGTCCTACTCATTTCTGTGTCGCTGTGTTTATGTGTCATACATCATGTGTGACACATCACTAGTCATTATTGTGATGTGTTCTTTTTCCTCTAAATCATGGACAGAGATGCTGAGCAGCATGGAGCCAATATACAGCCAACAGGAACCTGTCAGAAATGCTCTAGTAAATGAGGATTTCACCACTCCCCGTTCTGTTTGAACAGCTGCTATTTAGTCATTTTTGTTGAGAGATGCAGCACGCTCTGTTTTGATGATGCCCCATGAACCTACAGTCCGAGCGGTTGCATGACATCGGGTTACTCAGTTCAAATAAGGTGTGATGCAGGAAAACCCTCCTAAATACATTTCAGCCCAGAAGAGTAGCTCCTGAAAAAAGCAAAACCAGAATATGCTGCAGTCACAGATCTCCAGTAACTGTAGAGAAGGGATTTGGCTGCATTACACTGGGTGAAGCTACTTCAGGTTTTGTTCTTGCTCTAGCACTGTTACTTCTCTGAGTAATTACTCAGTATTTACACAGAGCTTTCCTTTCCTGACCGATAGAACAGCTTGTTTGCCATGGCAACCCCAGTGATGACTCTGCTTCTTAGGTAACTTCCAGCAGATGCAGATCAGTACTTAACATGAACTTTGGTACTTCTTGGTGGTTTAAAGCAAAAAGGATCTGTCATATTAATAAGATACTAAATGGAGAAAATAAGGCATGCTACAACCTCATTAACAAAGACTGCATTGTAATCATCTTCAGTAGTGCTTTTGCATCCCCTGTTGGTTTTGCTTTCCTTTGTCTATGCATGCACTTTAAAGTAAAAAAGTAAAAAGCAAAGATCTTCTTGAGAAATAAAAGGGTACAGGTGCAGCTGTTGAAGGATATTTTTAGGCTAGTGTTTGACAAAGACATTGTTAGCACTGCCAAAAACAAGCAAAGGTGAGAGTGGATCTGTGTTTCCCTTAAGGAAAGTTCCTCTGGGGTCACAATGATCCAGACTAAAAGACTGCTGGATGCTTGCCTGGGCTGTCTGCAGCATTTACAAGCAGTGACTCAGTTTCCTTCTAAAGCTGAAGACAAGGAATCCCTCATCTCTTGGCTGACCTCTTCTTCATCCTTCACAGAAATATTGGTGCTGTTGCAAAAATCACAATAGGTTGCTGCTTCTTTTGTCAGTACACAGGAGTGGGCTGAGAGCAATGTCTGCCTTCACCAGCAGGTCCCAAAGGTATTGTCTTGGCTGGGAGTTAGCCTCATTGTTGGAGTGATTTACTTGCTCTGAGAAGACAGATCTTCCTCTTCCAGGTGTCTGACTCTTGTGACTGGAGCTGCTTCAGCAGTGGGCAGTTGTTGCCATTTCAGTGTGATTTCAGTGAAGGAAATGGAGAACATGGAATATTTTTCCAGCCTTGCAATTTAATAGCCAGCTTGTAAATGATAAAGGGGAAGGGCTGCTCTGTAAATAGATAAGATGCAGGAAAGCAGGAAATCACGTATCAGCACACGCAACCATCCTCAGGTCTGATCACAGTCCCTTTGAGATCAGCTGAGGTTTCCCCATCACTTATGCAGATACCCCTAAATGTGCTTATCTCTTTCCCTGGCAAGCTTTTGAGCTGTTCCTAGGCTGTATGCAGATGCAGCACCTGCGGCAGGTCAGCAGCTGTGTGGATGGATTTGCAAAGTTCTTTTGAGGCAAAGCATGCCAGATCCCAAAGCTCTTGGGCTTGGTAACATCTACCATGATGCTCAGAGGTCTGGATCAAGCCCTAGAAATACCAATAACCAGCTGCAACTGGAACCAAACCCAGCTCATAAACATTGCTGCAAACCAGGCCTGATGCATTTTGCTTTGTATTTGACCAATTGTCAGTGTTTTGGCTGGACAAAGTTTTTCTTAATATTCTCAGAATCTTCTTATTCCTTTGGGGTTAACTAAGGGCAAAAAGGAGATGATTCCCCTAAATAAACTTTCAGATGAGAAAACAGGAGACAGGAATGTAGGATCTTTTTATAAAGAAACAAATAATTACAAATAAAACCAGCCAAAATAAAACCACCAAAGAAATCCTTTCAAAAGTACAAAAGAGAAGGCCTGAGTATCAATGCCTTTGCAGAAGACTTGGCCTGCAGAGCTGCAAAGCAAATCATAATCCAGTAATTGGTGGCTTTCTGCACCACCAGTTCTGCTTCCTGAAGCAGTAAATTCATCTTTGCATCTCTGTTTAGAGAAAACCTCAGGGTCTTTAAAGCAGGAGTAACAGCAACAGGGGATGGCAACGCAACATCATCTCCGTGGGCATCATGGGCCTTGTGCAAGGTCTTCAGGGATGCTTTGCTGCAAAAAAGAATGAAAATCCATTATTTCTGCTTCATCTGTTGTCAGCACATAAGATAACTTGGTGCAAGGCAGTGTTCAGAAGGATTTAGCTTGCCAGTATGAGCACACTGCAGTTAACCTTGATGTACTGAAACAAAGGTCAGGGTAAGATTTAAGTGGAGATTGAGGGGAAAGTAGAAGCAGGTACGCCCTGCTTAGCAGAGAGCCTTCTTCCCTGTATGGAAGATTGGCAGTGATGCATTTCATTTTGCAGGTATTTGGAGTTGTGAGAGTGAAAGCAGAGCTCAGGATAAGGTATCAGCCTGACCTTAATCTGGAATTCGTGGAGACCAGTGGTCTGGGCTAGGGCTTGCTCTTGGAAGTGTATGTTGGCTTTAACAGGTAGAATAGATCTGGCCATATCTGATGTTATGAGTATTTGAGACTGCAGGCATAAGGTTAAGAATAGTTTCAGAGTTTGTGTTTGGTTTGAAAGCTGGGTAACACTTCTGCAGCATCTGGTTTTTCTTTTAGTAAAGAGCAAGAGAGAGCAGCATGTGAGGAAATGTTAGGAATATATATATGTATTTAGAAAAAGAGAGATATTAGAAAGAAAAGAAAAGAAAAGAAACAAAACCCAGGTGCAATATTTCATTTGCACAGTGAATTATCCAGATCAATTCCTGACTGAATTGAACAGCTTCATCTTCTTGTTGAAACTACTTTGAAATCCACTCTTTTTCTCCCTGCTGCTACTCGGGACCCAACTGTGTAATGACGGCTGGGCTTCATCTGCATGGGTTTGGGAACCATAGGGATTGTGTTCTCCACAGCTTATTAGCAGTAGGACATCTATAGAAAATGCCTTTCCATTTGCATTCCAAAAATCAGCTTCCTCAGCTGCAATCTTCTACTCAGGAGTTGACGCCTGTAAGGGAAAAATAAGTTTCAGCTTTTGATTTTTCCATTGATATAGTAATTGTTTTCTCCATGTAACAGGGATACCTGGAAGAGATGCAAAGTGCTCTTTCCTGCCTGTCCGATAGATTGTATTTTAAAGGGAAATTGAAAGATCTCCACACTTCCATGCTCCTGCTGCAAATCTCCAGGAAAACTGAGATACTAAATAGGTGTTGGCTTGTGCTTGAGTTCCTGTGGCATTTTGTAAAGCTTGCTTTCCTTGAGAGAAAGAGATCTTTAATGCTGTTTCACCTCCTTATAACCCTCCTTCTTCTCCTCCCCACCTTTGGCAATATCTACCCTGGAGAAGCAGTAGAACCCTGAAACCTTGTAAGAGTTTCCATTTGTGTGAGTTGTAGGAAGTTCTACTTGTCCACTGCCCTGTATCAATATCCATGGGGGTAGGCTGGGTTAAAGCTAGGGCTGGGATCAGATTCCTCTGTCTCCATAGTGTTGGTTGCAGTTACTGCTTTCCCAGGACGACCTGCTAGAGCTGGAGGGTTTGAAGATGCCCTATACCTGTATATGATGTGCTATATATCACCCCAGGCACCCTGGTGCTATAGTTCTTATCTCCCTCCTTGGTGTCACAAGAAATGCAAAGAAGGCATCTTCCTTCTGAGGAAGTTGTAGCCGATACTAAATAAAAGCCACTCTTCCCTGTTCCTGCAGGAACTTGGAGACTGTGGCACAGGCCATCATCTCCTGATGCTTTCCTATGCAGGCAAAATGCACAACCCCACTGAAAGCTGAGCTGGGGCTGCAGCACCCTTTGCATTGTGCTGGAAGGTGCTGTGCCACTGATGGGGCAGAGCAGGCATGGTGCCTGCACTGTTGCTGCCTTCCCTCCTTATGCTGCTGCAACATTTGTTTTCTTGATGGGAAGAGTAATATTTTGTGACAAAGGCAGAGCAGCAGAAATTGCTCTCCTTTCTGACTGTCCTTCAAGGAAAATCTTTCAGATCTGACTCTCCGGGGGCTGAAATCAATGCAGGCGTTAAGCAATGTGGCTTTGCTATTTGGATAAAATAGCCTAGTTTTGATTAGGTGGGGAATCAGAGGATAAAGGGATTTCTTTTTCCCAGAATTGGGCATAGAATAGCAATGTAAAAAGCTGGATCAAATAACTAAAGCCAATATCTTCCCCTTGAGTCTCCCTTTTGGTTCCTTTGTAGCACATCAACTTAAAAGAGACTTAAGCTCCAGTTTCTGAAGGTTGCTGAGTGGGAGGGTGAGAAATAAAAGACAAAGGGAGTTTCACAGCTGCAGCCTCTTAGGAAATTGTGGTAACAACCTGTCATCCTTGGAGTCCTGGCTGGTAACACTTCTTGTGCCTGTTGGTCTTAACCTAAATTATCTGCTATTTAATCTGATATTTAAGGATGACGTGTGACACTGAGTACAATGCAGTTCCTTTCGCGTGTTGTCCTCCTCCTGGTTCTCAGGAATGCAGCATGTACAGAAGGGAAAATATGCTTTTTGATTACATTTTGCTCCTGATGTGTTAATCCTCTCTGGGCTGCTGAGCTGCTTAGTCTGTTGGCTATGTTTGAGCAATGCAGACAAGAAGCCAATGTGCATGCTTTCGCATGCCTGCAGACATACCTGTCCTTATTCTGAGTTCTTATAACTTGGTGTCAAAAGGACGGAACAGATACAGAAATGCTTATTTTAACATCTCCTATGTTAAACAGCTACTCCTACTGAATTGGCATAGGGATACATGCTGCCATTTCCTCCAAAAAGGTGGTTTTGCCTTGAAATACCTGCAGTTTCCTTCCTAGATGAAGGCGCAGCCATTCACAGTGATAGCAGATGGGGTGAGATTCCTGCAGCCCCTTCCTTTGCACTGCTGCACTGTTCAAACCCAGCTTTGCTGCTTTCATTCCTTATACTTCATTTTAGAGGCTAGGGCAGGCCAAAAGGCTCTGGATGGGTGACAGAGCATGTGGACAGAGCCACAGGGGTGACAAACCTGACCCCATGTAGGAGACTGGCGAACACCTCACCCTGCACACACATAGCTGCTCTTGGGCACCAGCTCTGACTCCAGCTTCAATCCCACTTCTTCCCTGATCTGCAGTAACTTCTTTTAGCCCTTCAAGCCGCCTGTCTGGATCTTAGTCTGATTTACAAGACACAAGCTGCCAGGCTACCTGAAATATACTGAAAGAAATGGCACAGATAGCTCCACAGATGTGACAACAGAAGACTAGAAAGAGGAAAGAATTCCCTTGGATATTTTGTCAGGTATATTTGGTGGGGATTTATTTCAAAGAGCTTATTTTAGTAATATCTTTGGTTAAAAGAGAAAACTTTTATTAAGGGTACTTCTGCCACTTCTTTTCTGTAGAATTAATATTCACATTAAAAAATACAGCTTCCACTTTGCATGCTAATTTTGACTGCTTATTTCTGCTCCCTTTAGTTTTTTATGAAGTTGTACCTGGCTCCCTGTAATCCTAAATTCACCATGAAGAAGGAACCTGAATGCTACCTCAAATCTGCTTGCTGATTTCCAGGGTACCTTATGCAATATATGACTTGAAGAGCAGGCACATTTCCTTCGGGAAAAGAATAAAAGAGGAGGGAAAAAGACAAGTTTTCTTGCTTCTATGCTTCCAGGGAAAAGCTGGGATGTTCAAAATCTAGAGGCTTCAGTAAGAGAAGATTCATAATGAGGGGATTTCTGAGTATGGTAGTATCTGAATAGTATCCTGGGGTTTGGCAACTTGTTTCATTATGTTTGGGGGGTTGTTGTCTTTTTAACATCAGCAGCTGGCAGCACTGAATTGTATCTATTCTGGAATTATGCTTTGGTGTGGGGTATGATGCTACAACAGGAATGGGATTCCAGAGTGATGTGGGTTCTCTCCTTAGGGAAAGTTTTCCCACAGCTCATGTACAGTAGCGCACAGAAGATGGAGCTTATTGCAGGAAAGCTCTTGGCAAGCCCTGGGGACACCCATTCTGGTCGTATCACCCCCTGTCCCTCGCACAGTGTCAGGATATTCCCATCACAGGTTAGATCTGGTTCCACATTCACCAGGGAGATGATTGTGCTGTGACTTTTCCAGCAGGGCACTGCACAAGAGGCACCAGGCAACCGCTGTCTGCATCCCAGGGTGCGATTTCTCTCCCTGGGGATATAACAGCCCTGGCTGGAAAGAGCAATCGGATGTACATCGGTTGTGACATTGTGCTTGAATCAGAACCAGGAGTCAAGAAGTGTAAAGCAGCCTCTGTCACTGCTTCCCTTAGGAGAGGATTTTGCTCTTTGCAAACCTTTTCTGTACAGGTAGCTATTGCTCTCTTGCTTCCATAATGTATTTTTAATGAGCCCTTGTACAGAGACCACAAGGTACCTCTGATGCCTTAAGCAGAAGCCATGAAACTTTCATTCTATCTGTATGATTTCATTCTTTTACTGGACAGAGAAAAGCACCACAACACTAAGCAAGTGATGGGATGATCCTTGGTGAACAGAAGATGAAGCAATGGGTAAGTAGCTCCTTTAAGAGCAAAAACCCTGTTCAGTTAGTGAGGCCTTGTGCTGCTTTGAAGCTCACAGGCATGGTCAGTTCAGTNATGGGATGATCCTTGGTGAACAGAAGATGAAGCAATGGGTAAGTAGCTCCTTTAAGAGCAAAAACCCTGTTCAGTTAGTGAGGCCTTGTGCTGCTTTGAAGCTCACAGGCATGGCATTGTCAGTGTTTTTGTTACCTTTTCAGTTTGAGCTACTGCTTAGTCAAGTAGACAGTGTCAAATCCTGATAAAGCAAACTCCAACATCCTGAAGTCAAACGATGACATAATGCATCATGCACAAACTGAGCTGGGTTTATTCTCCTTTCCATTCACTTAGGAAATCTTTAATACATCTGAGAATTTAACCGTGTCTGTCACTGCAGTGTAGATACAAACTGAGGTAGTTACTCCATTAATGATTGGAAAAGATGACATGAGTGTATCTTGGGTGGCATGGTTTAATGGGAGGTGGGGGTTGGAACTGGATGATCTTAAGGCCCTTTCCAACCCTAACTATTCTATGATTCTATGATTTTATAAAGATTAAGACAACTTGTGATTTCTGAAGCTCTGTGCATGCAGGACAGCCTGTGTTTCAATCTGGAGAAATTCTGCTGCAATGTTCTTCATCTTCTCCACATTTTGATGGAAAAATCAAACATCAGAAATCAATTTTGATCATGTGTTTCACATGAGATGATGTCTTTTGAGGTAGTGTCATTTCAGCTGTACACCATGAAGTGTAATGTTTTATCATTCTGTCTTGCTTAGGAAAATCTGTTCTTGCCTAAATTATTTCTGTGCTATATCATCTTGAAGTATTTCAAAACAGAGCAACATGAAAAGCTCATCTTGAAGTGTTTGGCTTCTGCACCGTAGACTTCAGAGCTCTCAGCTCGATTGGATCTGAGCACCTTCCAACAGCACATTAAACACCACGACTAACATCTGCCATGTTTTGTTTGCTTTTGCATCCTCCCCTTGGGGAAAATGCATGCGCAGTGCCATGCCAAGTGCTGGTCAGGTTTCTCTGTAGGAGATTAGTTTGATTTTCATTTTTCTTGTTCAAAAAGATGTATTCTCCTGAATTTCAGTGAGAAAAGGCAAGATGGAAGACCTCATAGCAGCCTTCCAGTATCAGAAGGGGGCCAATAGGGATGCTGGGGAGGGACTATTCATTAGGCACTTCAGTGACAGAACAAGGAGTAATGGGTTCAAACTTAAACAGAGGAAGTTTAGATTGGACATAAAGAAGTGTGAGGCACTGGAATGGGTTGCCCAGGGAAGTTGTGAGTGCTTCCTCCCTGGCAGTGTTCAAGGCCAGGTTGGACAAAGCCTTGCGTGGCACGGTTTAGTGTGAGGTGTCCCTGCTTATGGCAGGGGGGTTGGAACCGGATGATCTTAAGGTCCTTTCCAACCCGAACTATTCTATGATTCTATGGAAGAAAACACAGCACCAGAGTGGCATGCAAAAATGCTTGTAGAGGTCCTTATGTGTGCTTGTAGGGCTACCCCTCAGAACAAAGCAGCATGCCCTGGCTATGGCAGAACATGAGCCGAAGGGGTACTCCTAGAAACTGTTGTGTGAGAGCTTTGGCCTTGGATTCATGCTCATTTGCCAAGGTTTGTGGTTGTGCAAAGGGTGACTTTTCTGGATGGGAGGTGGCAAAATTGACACTATCTTGGGGCTGCTGGCCTCTGTGCAGGAAGGGGCTGACTTCAGTTTTGAGGAAGCCTGAAGCTTCACATCTCATGTGCAAGCCCCATCCCCTTCTGCTGGCTCAGATGTCAGTAGTTAGGCTTTATCTGCATTGCTAACTATTGTGATTGCTCGCTGTTAAGTCACCAAAAGAGATGAGAGGATCTCATTACAAGGAGCTGCACTATCTGTTACTGATGCTGCTGTTTTAAATGAGGCTCATTTTGCCTTGGAATTTAACAGCACCAAACAGACTGGATGGAGGCATAAACAGTTTAATTGTCTTGAAAGTCAACTGGATTTGCCAGAGGAATGAGGAGCTTTAATGGAGTGGATGTTAAACAACAGTGCCATTCGTCTTTGCTCTGTGCAAGTGGTGGCCAGTCCTCCAACCACTTGCAAATGGGTGCATGGCTGTTCTCACCTCCACCAGCACAACATCACTGCTCTCTTGTACAGAAGTCAGAGCTCAGTCACTCTAAAATGACAGTCAGCTGTTGGCTTTGCTGTCCTGTAAAATGGCACACAACTCTTTAATTAATCTGGGCTCATTCCTAAATCCTCTGCTGCCTTACTAAATAAACTGGACCCAGATTACAAGCATCCCTTGTCCTTTTCAAACTCTTGGGCACAGCTGCCAGTGCTCACTAGTTCTGGAATAAACAGTTCAGGGGCAGACCAGCATTTTCTGATCAGTAGTGCAAAAAAGGCATTGTACCAGCTGAAACTGTCTCCCAGTTCCTGAAACTGGAAATTCCCAGCTTCCTAAATTCTCTATACCATATCCAAAGCAAATATTTTCCCAGGATTGTAAGTTTTACTAACTTCTTTAATTTTATTTATTTTATTTCTCAACTATATCTCTGAATAGCTAGATATGATGGGACAGAAGACTGTATGAATACAGAGTTGAGGAGGAATATGAATATCTTTGAATGGTAGGGAAAAGAAGAAGAGACTGCCAAAAGCAGGCAGTCCTTAAAGACAGGGAGAAGAGGAAAGACAGGAATGAATTTAAAGGCTCAGCGGGTAAAGACAAAATTTAGGATCAAACTTACTGTAAGATTAGCAAGAACGGATGCATTTACATTGCATGTAAAGCACAGATCAAGATTGGCTGTCATCAGCTCCCTCCATAAGGATCAGGAAAGGTGCCCTCTTGGTTTTCCTCTCTCACCTCAGGGGTCAGCTATGTGTTTCCATGGATGTTTATGATTTCCAGCTAAAGGGTACACGCTGAGCTTTACCCCCTTGGAGTGACTCCTGCTGCTTATCCTAAACCTTTTAGTGTCTTTTGCAGAGCAACCTAGGCTGCATGATAAATAACAAATGGTTAAAAGCCAGCAAGGAATGAAATTGCTAGTTAACTAATCCTAATGAACATTGCCCCTGGATGTTGTGCACACTCTGAGCTACCTTTGATGAACACAAAATTCTCTTTCAAACTCACCTTTAGATGCTTTTTATGTGCCCTTCTCTCCAGCATTTTCATGTGCCTGTGATTTCCGCTGCTGTTTGCTACCTCAGAGTCTGATTGTTCAGGTCAGGGGACATGTCACTGACTGCTGCATGGACTGGCACAGGCTTCCAAAGGTGGGTTTTGTTGTTATCTCTTTAAAACAGAAATAGTAATCGTATTAGCAGAAAAAGAAGCTAAAATTGCAAACAGAAAACGGAAAGAGGAGACTCACCTGTCTTCTGATCATGATTATTCTATCAGAAGCACGTTGGCATAATGAAGGGATAATTACTAACTGTGCTGAGTTCTGTTTTCACACATTTGTGACAATTAGGCATGGGAGTGGGCAGGTTGTCATTGATTTTTGGCAAAGCCCTTTAACAGGTACAAAGGAGCTTAAATGCAGGTAGGAAAAGCTTCATCTTTTGTAGCCCACCTACACATTCCTAGGAGGATTGAACTCACCAATCAGCAGCAAATGCACAGTGTGGAGTTACACAAGCAATGCCCAATCATTGTGATTCTTCATCGTAGCAAAAGAGGCAAGATGGTAAATACTGAAATACCAGGAGCTTCAAGTCCAGCAGTTACAATGTCCGAAGGCTTTCTATCAACTTAGCAGCCCTCTTGCATACACACACAGAGTATGAAGTCTTTCACCCAAATTTAACTTGGTTTTGCTTTGGTTCCTGTACAGTAGTTCCATGAAGATCTGTTGTTCTCCATCACAAAACCTTGAGTCCATGATCTGTTGGCAGGATGCGTTTGTCTGAAGGAATGCTCCTTCCCTGGCAGTGCTCAAGGCCAGGTTGGACAGAGCCTTGGGGGACATGGTTTAGTATGAGGTGTCCCTGCCCATGACAGGGGGTTGGAAATAGATGATCTTAAGGCCCTTTCCAACCCTAACTATTCTATGATTCTATGCTTCCCTGGGATAGAAGACTTCATGTTTTCTCTGGTTCCCACTCTTTAATACAATATTGAAAGTCATGTCCCATTGAGCAGACTCGAAGGTCAACTGTCTTCAAGCCTATGCCTCATGCACATCCAGAGCCTGATTTCCCAGACCTGTCATTAGCACTGAACAGCCTCAAATTGAAATACATGTTTTTTTCCTTATATGAGTTGAAACCATTCAGACTGACTATTTTCAGTGATTCAAGCATGTACATCCCATGATCAGTCTTATGGATTTGCTCCAGATTTTGTTGTGCTAATTGCCATTCCAGGTGGCTATGAGTTAATTAGTTAGCTGTGTGTTTCAGGGTGCACCATAACTGTACATAAATAAATCGTTACTGAATAAAGAGTGCACAGATATAAATGCATTTGATGATGTGGCAGAAATGCTTTGGCTTGCACAGGACAACTGAAATGTATGTATTATTAGTGACCATATGTGGTTCTTTACATTAATTGGCTTCAATTGGGTTTTGAAGGTCTGGGAATAAGGAGCTTGATGTGGAGTCATTGGTTATTATTTATAATGGCCTGCTTTTCACATCCTTAGCTTTCAGTCCAGCCTGCGCTTGATGAGGTACAATGATGTTCCCTCAGATGCTAAAAAGGAACGTGTTTGGGTTTGGACATCTGGAAAAGGTGATTCGAAGGCAGCAAGATCTCCCATTGGTAAGGCACCATCAATCATTTCCAGCCCTGAGCAACAATCTTGTGTCTTTCAAGTGTTTTCTTCCTCTTTGTCACCCTGCACAATGAAGCATGGAGGAAGGCAGACAGAGTGCGAGTGGCGGCGTCCTCAGCTCTGTGTCACGGACAGATTTTTGTCACCCTAAGCAGAAAGCAAAGCACATGCTCTTTGCTCCCACCACCACACTTGCAAGTCCCTGCACTCTAGGGCTACTTATCCCCTCCATGGGTATGTCCAGGCCTGTATCTGTCAGCTTTTCCATTCCTTCTTTATTTCCCCATGAGGCCAGCTTGCAGTGGCTGCATCCTTGCCTTGGAGAGCAGTGCTGCTGTCAGGGAAAAAGTGGGATAAAAGAGACAAAGAGGACCAGCATGATGTGTGCAGTGACTCTTACAGAAGCAGTTTGGTATGTCACACCACCCATGGACACCACCTTGGAGCTCACTGTGAATGGGAAGATCCATTCCACAGCTGTAGCATCCATCAGCTAGGTCCCTGTGACCACAGCAGTGGTCACACTGCTGAAGAGCTATGGAGGGGTTTCTGGTGTTAAATTCTGTCTTCCTGATGTGTTTGTTCAGTCAGTGCCACGCTGAGCATCCTGAAACACAGCCTGGGACTACTAGCACAGTTCATCATTTCAGCAGGTGCTTATGGGCCTTCATACTGAGCCTGTTCTGTCACTGGAGTCATTGTTTACTTCAGCATAATGTTTTTAAATTCATGTGTGTCCGCCCCTCACAGAACTCACACAGCTTTTCATGCATTGAAATGAAAAAGCAGAACAATTCCCTTTTCCTGTCCACATTATGCAGCATTGCCCTTCTCTGTACTTTATCCTATTTCAGAGCTGTCATGCAAACAAACCCAACTAAAAAAAGAAATCATTAAAGAAGTGTGCATCCTATCAGCCTGGTCTCATCTCCTTCTCTCACTGTATGTGCAGGAAGAAATCCCTTCTCCTGCTTCCCCTTATTTTTCCGGTGGTTTCAGTTCTTTCCAAGCTGTGATCCAGTATCTCTATCACTCCCTAGAGTGTTCTGGTTGCTCCAGTTGCCTGGCAAGCAAGCACCTACTCCTTTTCTCCCTACACGTGTAGCATTCACTATTCTGGGACAATGAAGCTGCTGTTTTCTAAAGCGTTTTTATATTGTTTTTTTTCCCCTCAGTTACTCCAGAAATGGGAATTCTTTTCTGTCAATCTGTTCTGTACTGCTAGAACACCCTCTTTTCTTTGTCCACCTGAGTATATATGGATGAAGCAGTCATTGCATCTTTCTCCTCCATCACTGATTGGTTTTAACATCTCTTGCTTTTTTGTATCATTTAAGTCAGCTTTTGAGGAAGACTCAGCCACAGGCCTTCAACATGCATTGATACTATTATTATCATCGTCATCATCATCAAAGTGTTATTGCTGGCCAAGCTTATCTTAGCCTTCATCATGCCGAAAAGTTATGCTCTAGTAAGCCTGCCCCTTTTCATGTCCCTGCCTTTCAATCATTTGGCTATGCTGAACAGTCATTCTTCTGCAAGGAAAGCAGCGTGGATTCCCATGGGATTGTCACGTTGGCCACAGAAAAGAAGTCCTCTGTAGCAGAGACTAAACATGGAGAAAGTACATCCAGCTCTGGAGTTCACTGGTGGGCTGTTGCTGGTGGCAGGGGGATGTCAGCAGGAAGCATCGTTTGTTCTTGCTCTTGGCATGAATTTGTGGCACTCGTTCTTGACTCTCCTGGTCACCAGCCATGCACGCATCTCAAACGCACCTTACACCTTGTTCTTACTGCAGCTGAAGCTCTTTGTGAGAAGATGTGGATGTTGGTGTCTCTTTGTTGGAGAGTTTGCACTGACCACAGACAGACAGAGCAAGACACTGGAATAGGCATGGGACTAGAGATCAAGGCTTTCATCTGTAATGCTTTGGTCTCTGACATTCCACAAAGATCCCTGATGGCCACTGAGTGCCTTTTCCAAAGAGGAATATGTCCTGGTAGCAAGACCTCCAGTTTGTGGTAAAAAATAACTATTACTTGCTTCACAGGCCCACAGAAAAGCACCTGCCTGGACAGCAGGAGACCAGCAAATCACAGGCATGAAGTGGACATGTCAACTTCAGTGAAGAACACTTTTTGGTGAATTTAGGCTGCCCCATCTTCACATCTCCATGGAAAACCTTGGGATTATCTTAATTTTTATCCACACAGTGAAGGTTGAAATGGTCTAAATGTTAATGCTTCATGGGATGCAGCCTGCTTCTCAGTTTCAATAAATGCATTTAGCCCCTTTGTAAAGAGCTGTTTTGAATTCATAGAACGTTTTTAAAGCCTCTTTCAAAGACTATGTTTTTTCTTTCCTCTCATGTATCTCAGAAGAAACCAGCCTGCCAAACTGGGTCCAGGCAGCTCTTCTGAGATAGAGACATCCATCTCTGTGTACGGTCTGTACTTGTGAAGCAGAGCACCAAGCCCTTTTCCCCATTTAATCTATATTAATTATCTCTCTTGCAGCTCCTCTATAGTTTCCACTCAACCCAGGTGCCAAAACGTGTGCGGCTGCATCTTGAACAAACCAGAGCCTTTCACTGCACACCTGGCAAGTGAACGCTTCAAAAATACAAGTAAATAAAAAGGTTTAGTGCTGACGGATTGAAGCTCTCTCCATGCTTGAAAACCGAATGCCGTAGGACTGTGGACTAAGGCAGATATTTTTAGTGCCATCAGTATCTCCTGGAGTTGATATCTCCCAAGACAGATGGTTGTTTCCCACAGAACGTTGTCAAATGTTTGCTCAGCCAAGATCAATTTTGTTCCAAGTCCTTTCCCACCTTCTGGTGAAAGATATTCCACTTGCCAGACAAAAAATTAAAGAAACAGCATGAAACTGTGTCACTCCAGAGGGTTCTCATTCCTATAGCTCTCCTCTGTCCTTTAGCCATGTGACTGACATCTCTTTCAGTGCCCATGGAACAATAATAGATGCACTCAGGGTGGAAGCACGATGCCAAACACCAGAGGCTCAGGTCTCATGTCAGAAGCTGATTTCCTCCAAGACCTACCAAGTCACTTTTCAGCCTGTCAAAGGCCCTTGCTGCCACACTTGGCTGTTAGATCTCCCAAACCCAAGGGAAACCTGAGCACCTTCAACTGATCTCTTAAGAAAACAAGCTGCAAGGTGGAAGGAGGAACAGGAGTGGTGCTGAGGAGGAGGCACAGAGAGGCTGAGCTGTGCCCTACGTGGAATACATGGAATATATTTCCAGTGATGCCCTATTTGTAACAAACTACACCTAAGAAAAATAAATGTTCCATTTCTTTCCCTTGCTGGGTGCTATTTTCAGCAGAGCCTGACTTGTCAGTGTAACTCTTGAGAGAGCTGATACTTTCCAACATACAAGCTCCCTTATAATGCCTGATTGTTAAAAGTGAGAAATTACAGCAGCCAGTGCCAGTAGCAGCTTCTGAAATCTAATGATGATTCATTCCTGTTACACTTTTGCTTGGTGTGGCTATTTAGGCTGAAAATTGTTAATCCATGCTTGTTTTCTGGCCTGGGTCAGTAGGGTATTTCTCTCGTACATAAAAATAATTCTGATTTAGTTTTGTAACTCTAAATCCTTTTAAAAGTGCTACAAAATCAAATTATTCTGCACATTGAAAGGCAAATTGGATCCTCCAGAATATTCTTTCCATGGTGATCCATAATGGTTTGGGAAATCAATGCTATGATGCCCAAAAATATTTATTATCATTAATTTAGTTATGAGAGTGATCTATTCACACCAGCCTGACTTCTTATGCAACCCTGTATCCTCAGACTGCTTTTGTGGTAGAGGATTTTGGGTGGAAGAAACCTGCTAGTCTTGATATTGTACTTCTTGCTTGATATTTGCATGGGATTTGTTACCATTTCAGTCCTACATTTTCTTAAGGATTACAGATTCCCGATCCTTAACTCATGTAAGAGGCTTTTTCAGTCTCCTCTTGCCAAACAAGCATCTTTGCAGTTTTCAGAATACTTTGTATATGCAAACATGTATTGCATACGTATATACCCAATTTATTACTAAACAGTTAACCTGCAGAAATCACTTTCTGTTACCTGGCAAAGTCATGTGCAAGCCTCTGTGCAAAGTCCCTTTGTATTGGGAACCTAATTGCCCATATGGATTTTTCTTATGGCAACCTATCAATGGAAGCAAGGTCTGCAGCATCATATTGGCTTCTGGAAGACACTAGACATGATGATAATCAATCACTTGGTCTGCAAGTGCATTTGCACCACCACCTCTTTTAAGAGACATGCTTGTACAAAGGAAAATAAAGGAATGCAGCAACTCTATATGCAAAAACCAGAGTGAGAAAACCACTCACATACACAAACTGGGGGGTGGGGGTGAGGTAGGGGTGTGGTGGTGATAATAATTAAGCCTTATTTAGTCTCTCTGTCCCTACTCAGTGGCTGGCTTTCTTCTTGCTCTTTTGGGGAGTTTTCTGGGCTTCTTTAAGCTGTGAGGAGAAAATGCTCTTGCTTTCTCCTTAAGCATATTTATGTGCAAAAACCAAACTCCTGCTTTTACATCTTTGCTCCGGAGTTCATCTCTCAGACACATTAATTCATGGAACAGAGGTAGAACATCATCATCGTTAAGATCCAAATTAAGCTGCCTGTCCTATGAAAGATCCCCATGCCCGAAGCAAAACAGAACTATTAATGCATTTTTAATAAATGTTGCTGTTAAAGGTGCATGGAAGATGTGTTGTAAATTTTAAAGAGGAACTATCACCTCTCTTTATTTTTCTTACTCCATAAAGCATAGCACAGAAATCTCCAGGTCAAATCCCTCTGATGCCAATTAAACCAGTCCCTTTGATTTCAAGAGTTTTGTCCATTTCCTTTACTACAGCACTACAGTGTTTGCAAGAGCTCTGAACCATCCCTGTTAGGATATTCACAAATGTGTCAAGCTCAATTACAGACCTATGCAATAGTCAAGTTACAAACCCACTTGAACGGGAACAGAGCAATTACAGAGAACATTAATGAATATTTAAAGAGATGCTGTAGTCTCCTAAATCTCCTCCCTGCCCAAGGCAGGTTTAACACATAATGTGGTGCTCGACTTGTCCATCGCTTGTAAGCGATGCTGGCCGAAGGCTGGGTGCAGGCTCTGTTGCAGTGATCTCCCAGCCACGTTGCCTGCTAGGCTGTTATCCCACCTAGCGGCTGCAGGCTGCCTGCTCTCCCTTCGCACAACATGCTTTTTTCCCCATAATATTGGTGAAACAAGTCAAGGTTTGATGTATTACTTCAGTTAGCAGTGAATATGTGCTCAAATTGCTTAGTCAGATGGTCAAATGCATGCCGTTGCCTTAAATGCATTGCACTAAGGATGAGTTTCACACTCAGGTGGGTATTCCCATCATCTAAATTTATATATCAAATAAAGATGCTTGTCTAATACAGTCAGTGTTCCAGTGTAAGTGCTCTGTGTCACTCTTCTTACTTATGCGTGTACCTGGCTCTTAATTTAGACACATGGAGATAACATGAATAAGTCTCTCCCTGTCTCTGCTTGTGGGACCAGATCAGGTTTCCCTAATGGTACCCAGGAGTTCATTTTATCTTCTCTGCTGTCGATAAACAGATGTCCACAATACACATATACACTGTCCATCCACTTCACCATCATCCTATGGTCTGACTGAAGCCAAATGTAAAAACCCTATTGCCTTCCAAAGGAATGGGATTCATGCTAAAATTTTGGTTTTAATAGAAATGTGTTATTAAAATAAGGTGCTTTTGAATTTTTTCTACTACAAACTTCCCTGAAAAAGAAAAGATCTATTGAGATGTATTTAGATTACAACAAAGGAAAAGAGGACTTGCCAAAGAACTGCAAGAAACTTCCTTTAATTGAACTGGAATAACATTTATGCTAAGCTTTCAAGGTGGAGTTCACCTATGAAATCCTTTATTGCTTCCTTCCCACCTTGCTCTTTGCCCCTCTATTTCTATACTATGTTTGCCCTGTTACAACCTTTCAAAAGGTGCTTCACTGTCAAAAGAAGTGGGATCTCTCCCCGTTAATTCTTTATGTTTCTGCAGTCCTTAAATGAATGTGTGACTCACATTGACTGGATGGTCCAGCACTTAAGGTTGTCTTCTGTACCCAGAGGAACCTCTTTATTCCTTTCATGATCTTTTTTTTCCCCTTGTTTTGATGCTAGTCTTGCTTTGTGAGACTAAAGAAGAACTCAAGGGTAAAGGCAGCTGAAGTTCCCAGCATGTGCCTGAAGAGTGTCCATTGCTCACTGCAGAGATTTAATAACAAAGGTCACCCCAGTAAGTAATGATGAATCTTTATGGTTTTGTACAGAATAAATGCCACCTTCTTCAAAATGCAGAACTATCAGAAATGTTTTCATGTGTAGAAACCAAAAACATTGTCCTGACCCTCAAGTTTACTAAATAAGTCTAGTATTTAATTTCTTTTTCATTGAACAAAACGTAAGAAAAGGAATTGCTTCAGCCTGCTGACATTTAAGTGAAAGCATTCCCTCCTGCGCTGTCTCTCCCTGTGCACTGATAGAAAATATTCCCTAGAAAATTCAGAAAAGAGTCAGAAAGCCTGATAAATTCTTATTTTTCTTTTTCTCTGCTGTATTTTTTATATATACATACATAATGTGATGATGAAATGCATTTGCCATCAATACCATACCCAATTTAGCAGTCAGCTTCTTCATGCAGAAACCCTATACCTCCTTTCTCTGCAAGCTGCCTACAGCCCGGGAAGCTGTTTCCCTTGGCTCCCAATTAGCTGCCTACCCAAGCTGTTTTTTCTAAACCAGATCAGATATCCATGATTCCCTTCGTATGCCTCCTTGCTGCCTGCTACACTTCCATTTACATTTCCAGCAGCATCATATACAAGTGGCAGGCTGCCTGGTTATACCATGGAAAAGTCAATGGATTGGTGAGCCCATTGCAGGGTGCAGGTTCAAAGCTGCTGCTGCCACTTGTTGTATCCAATTTTCTTAGGGCTGTGGAAATCCATGAAGTCCATGGATGAGAAGGATTTCCCATGGCATGATGGAACTTGGTTGCAGTGGTGCATCCAGGGTAGAACCGAGTATGATGCTGCCTTCCCCACTGGCTGCAGGTCAGTGTCAGGGCACAGGCATTCCAAGGAAGATTAAAGGGTGTAATTTCTATTGCTGTATTTCATTATTGTTGTTATTTAGGTCTTGTGGACAGCCAATTGCTATGGAAAACTTATTTCTAGACAGATTCTGGTACTGGACTCCCACTTAGCTGATAATCAGCTTCTAAACGTGATCGCTCTGGAATTAATGACACAGGCTGGGGTTTTGGTTTAGTTGCACAATCTATACACTAAGGTACACCAGACTTATCAGATCAACTCTGACAGGATTATTTCCTGCCTTCCAATAACACTGCAGTCTGAGATCATAATCCTCAAGCTAAAAGCATGACCTTAAACCTGCAACAAAGAGCAGCTTCATGCCTGTTGAAGGTGATGCTCCCTGTGCAATAGCCCTGTATTTTGAAACGTGAGCTCTTAAACGTACCTGAAATACAAAGGTACAAGAGGAGGAGTAACTGTGTTCCCTTTGCCTGGCCTGAAAGGCAAGAAACTCCTGAGTGTAAAGAGTTCATTGGTCTAGTTTCTGTCTAATGTGACTGAATTATATAAAGGTTTGGGGGGGCTTTTATTGTGTTTTCCTTAAAGAAAAAGAATTTGCAAACTGATCCACTTTCAAGTTCAAGCCAATGCAGGGTCCAGACACAGGAGTCACACACACACATAATCAAGCTACCTATATCTTCATTAACAGACAAGAAAAGCCATTACTGGTTCTAAAGCACTCCGCTTTCATCTTTTGCATAGACCACATAGCTGGAGATAACTAGGGAGATGCCTGTGAAAAAGAGCAATTACAGTTAATCAATAATCCTCAAATGGCAGCAATTAAAAGTCTGAATAAAACACCCAGAAGCAGGGAGGCAAGGCAATGGCAAACCATCCATCAGCCACCCAGAGCTGTTTTGCAGATCTCAACTGGAAGAAAGGCGGAGTTTTTAATTAAACCATCATCTGAGGACACCATTGATCCTTCATGTTAGACAATTTAGAGTGCAAGAAACTGCTTTGAATGGCCATAATCATAAAAGATGTGTTTGTTTTCCCCCCAAATGAGCCCCTTGCCTGGCAACAAAAGAGATGATTCTGCTGAAACAATGTGAGAGAGCTCTTTGCTTTTAAATGATCTAATTTCCATCTCCTTAGCTGGCTTAATTTAGTGCAGTAACATATGTATTTGTTTCCAAATAAAGGCGTTTGTAGTTAACATTTTCTGTATAACTTTGTCCCCTGCCCCAAGAAGATAAGAACAGTGAGTTATGGTTCACCAGGGCTCAAGTACCCATGACACGAGGAACTTGAGCAGCTTGAAGTACTCTTGTTCCAACCAGGGCACAATTTTCACTTGTAGTGATGCTCAACAGCTTTTTGCAGACCTAGCCCTGAGGGTCCCTTTATGACCCTATGAGTCTTGAAGGGGTAACACCAGTGGGTGCATCCTTAGAGAGGTCTCCTGCCATTCAGAAGTGATGGCTGATTGACGGTGGTCCCTTTCAAGGCTTCAACTCACTGAGGACACTGAGGGGCTCACAGATCACCCAGCAGCTGGCCAAGGTTATGGGGAGGTAAAGCTGGGGGTGGACTCAGGGTTGCCCAATCTGTCTCATTAGAAGACTCAAATGGCTTCAGCTGGTGGGTTGGTGTGTTCCAGGCCTTTTTCTGGGTGGAAGGAATATGGTATAAAGCCTGGAGATCCACCCATGTTGTAGGGAGTAAGTTTAAAGGGGTTGGGTTTTTGTGTGTGTTTTCATTGTGTGGTTTGTTTGTTTGTTTGTTTGTTTGTTTGTGGTGGCTTTAACATTTTTCCACCTTGCTGTAATAGAGCTCATGGTTTATTGGATCAGAGAGTATTGTGTGCTGTGTCTGGGACCTAAGATAATAGGACTGGTTTGCCAGGAAGTGTGAGTATAACCTTCTGTGTGTTAAAGCCAGAGGGACTCAGCTCTGGCAGAGCTTTGTATAGCTAAAACCATGGTGGTGGTAGAGATGTTCACATCAGGCTTGATGCTGGAATTATGATGCAGAAGGATGGTGCAAACTGGGGTTTGGCTTAGGTGGGGATCTGGGATCTCTGTCCCCTGACTCCCCAAATCCCCTCAGAAGCAGGCAGCAGGTTAGAGATCTTTCCTCTTCTTTGTGAAATATCTACAGTTGTATTGGAGCTGATGAGACTGCTCACAGGAGAGAGATTAAGCATTCATGCAAGCATTTGCAAGGTGAAGTATTTGACCTTTCTCTGCCTGATATCCCTGCCCAGGTGTACAGCAGAGCACTGAACATGACCTACTTGTGTCAGAAGGAAAGATACTTGCAGTGTCTATCTCTAGCCAGCTTGGACATCAGAGATAGGTATCTTTTAGGACATATGCACCCCTTTTCCTTGTAATGTGCACCTGTGTTAGGGGAAGCCTGAAGGAGATGCTATGAACTGCCAGCTCTGTCCCCTTCCTCCCCAGTGATCTAAACTCACAGCTCCCAGTCTTTTGTCAGGGAGCAGGTTCTGCTGTCAAAGGTGCACACAGGAATTACAAGCCAAGCCAGTTACCTTTCCTTGTGCAGGTGCTAAATAGCTCCTACAGTACAAGGGATACTGAGGGCTTGTGTTGTGGAGCTACCTCAAAGTGCAGCCTTCATGCTAAGATCAGCACACCTCAAACTCTTGACCAGCCCAAAAGCTTTGAATTCAATATATGCACTGGGATGGGTCCAAATGCTTCTTTGCTGTTCATTCTCATGTCCTTTAAATAGAAACCTGTGACTAGTTTGTCTGAAAGAAAAAGATGTGTTCTTATTCAGCTGGGAGAGGTGAGAGAGGGACTTAAGATTAAGTTTAGTTCTGGTTTCCTGTAGTCTGTCATGCCATTCCAGGGCATCTGCCTCAGCTCTGTGACTGCAGAGCAGCAAGTTAAACCTCATGGTGCAATGGTGGTTATTTAATAAGGATCAGTAAAAAGGCATCATCTTGCCTCAGAATGATAACCCTGTAATAGATATCATTTCTTGGCCAGAGTTGAGTCTCCTGCAAGACATGTGAGCAAGGGAAAGCTCTGTAAGAAGGCCAGGCTGCCTGGTGGCTGGAGGTGTTAGACATGAGCATTCACCAGTGTGGAAATCATTCCCTTTCAACACCCTCAACCTTCCTCAAGTACTCAGTGCTGCTGATGTACAAACAATGAAGCATTTGTTTGTGTTTCTCTGCCTCTAGCTTTGCCAGAGCACACAGCTCTTGGCATTGATAGCTGTCTCCATCCAAACTCTGAACTTTAATTAGATGAGCTTTTCTTCCCTTTAGGTTGCACCTGACTGAAGTCCCATTAAATTTGCTGCTGGCAGTCCCAGGGGTTTTCCAAGGCTGATAAGTGAAGAACAGGATCCCGCTGATGGTGAGTCCCTTATTGTATTTGTAGGCAAGAGAATGTCTTCACTGAGTACTGCAACCAGCAGCACTTCAGAAGACTTGAGGGTGCTTTGTCTCTTTTGTTTTGCTTTTTGTTTTGCTTTGCTTTGCTTTAAGGGTTCTGTTGGAGGCTTTCTAGTTACCAACCACTAAATGTTCCTCTGATTCCTGTATGTTTGTGGGCAGGAGAAACAGACCCACTTACAAACTGAAAGGAAAAGATCTCTCTGTCTGATGTCCTCATTTTCTGAGCTAGGCCAGACTAGCAACTAAAGGACATCTTTCTTTGTCCTTCTTTAGACCAAAAGAGTTGTGCCAGTGTCTGCATCCTGAAGAAGTAACAAGGTCCTGGTTGGTTCTGAGATCTCAAAACATAGAATCATAGAATTAATTAGGTTAGAAAAGACCTTTAAGATCATTAAGCCCAGCCTTTACCTAAGCACTTCCAAGTCTACCACTAAAGCATGTCACTAAGCACATGTTTAGCCTTAAAAAGAGATAGAATAAGATCCTTGAGATTCAAGGGTTTATATAAGTTTAAGTCACTTGCTCAATTATCAATCCCTAACAGCAGTGAAGCAGGAAGGATGCGTAAGGGCTGGCTGCAGCACATCCATGGACTTGGCCTTGTTGGTGGAGCTGAGTCCAGACTAGGAACTTGGACGCAGTGCTCCTATGCAAGGATGGATCCCAGACAGAGGTAATGAAGCCAAGAAAGTCCTGCTCTGTGAGTCTGGTCCAGGAAATCTCTGCACTAACATCTTTTAGAGTCCTCTAAATGCCAGCTCCTTAAGCTCTGCAGTGTGTCTCCACACTCCTTCCCCTACAGCAGGACAGAGGCAGGCTGCTGAGGAGCTGCTTGATATATATCTTCTTCAATTCATCATTACCCCCCTTGGGGGGGG
>NDXB01015152.1:0-15076 GCA_002631895.1 Agapornis roseicollis | reverse complement strand
TATGGCTCTTGGTGACATGGTTTAGTTGAGGTGTAGGGCATGGGTTGGACTTGATGATCTTAAGAGGTCCCTTCCAACCTGATAATTCTATGATTCTGTGATAATACTGAACATCTTGAAAAATATTGTCCCGGGTATTTCCCATTTGCCTCCCAAAACAGACAGATATGTTTACACTAACCTGTCCTGCCTCTGTTTGCCATTCTTGAGAGGTTTGTTGTGAAAATTTTTTTGCAAGCTCATATTGAGAATAATGAGTTCTGTAAAGAAGGCATGACTCCTTAGGGGGTGATGAGTCAGGTAAAGAGCTTCTTAAAAAGAGTTGTTTATTATAGGAGCAGTATCAATTTTGTATATTGAATGAAGCAGAACTCTGTTGTAAGAGGAAAGTACATGTCATTTGATAATTTATAACTCTATTACCTGCCTTGAAAAAAATGGAAAGGATCTGGAGTTCCACCCAGTTCTTACTGGAAGCAATGTATGCTGTAGCATTTTTAAAGACCAACTAAATTTGTGTGTCTCATGTCAGGACAGTATACCTTATCTAGTGTATTTACAGTTTTGAGAAGAGTGAGCATTGACTTTGAGAAAGTAATGTGAAGATAATTATAAGGATTGAACAAAACACTCGGCTGGTAGTTTCTTGTCTCTCATGATGGCTTAAGGAGATCCTTCAAAATGTGGAGAGGCATACAACGGTGTTTTCCATAGTGAACTTGTAGCAGCCTGCAGTTTCGGGTCTGCCTGAGCTGAAGATTCTTGTTTGTGTTTAGAATTCTTGGTGTACTTTCCTCTCCCTCAGGGATTTGTATTTTGAACTCATCTAGATTTTTGACATTGGCAGCATAATGGAAGAGTTGTTCCACAGCTTAACCACTACTTATTTGTGTGTTTTGAGCATTTCTTAATCTCGATACCTGGTGATTTAGTTTAGGTATTTTATTTCTAGAAATAATGAAATATTGTTCTTCATTTACCTTCATACCATTTTTGATTTTTAACTGTTTAGCATATTCTTAAATACTCTTTATTTTCCAGGCTAAATAAAAAGTCTTAAGTGTGTTTAGTTCCCTTCATAATTAGAAGAATTCTTTTATCTTTTTCTGTATTCTTTTTTTAAAGTTCTTCTATACTTTTTTTATGATGGTGGGGTGGGGTGGGGCAGAGCTAGGGAAAGAGGAGACAAGAGACCAAAAAAGTATGCATCATTCAAGATATGAGCACACAAAAGTTTCATACCGGAGCATAAGGGATTCCTAGTTTTGTGTTGAAGGTTTGCAAGTCAGTACGTTTTGTGTCATTTTTTCCCTTCAATACTTTTCTGAAGTTTTAATATTCTCTTTTGCTTTTTTGGATTATCACTGGTGTTGTCTCATAGGGTAAAGTCTATTTATGTGGTAGTTACCTATTTGGTAACTCCATTTTCTTATTATTTTTTCTGAGTTATAACCCTATGCACAATTAATTATTATACTTCATATGGATTACTCATTTACCTATTTGGAATTTTATCTGCCATTTTATTTTTCAGCTTCTCAATATTTTGATACTGTGGTACAGTTTTCAGCAGTCAGCTTTTTTTTCTGTTGCAGTGGATGAATAACTAAGCCAAGAAAATCAGCTTCCTCACTATTCACATATGACTGAATCATTCTTATGATGACCTCCTTTCACCAAAAAACCTGAATATTTTTTTATTTAACCTTTTGGGATTTTTTTTTTCTGCAAATAGAGCTCTTCATAAGAGGACCCTCTTCTTTGCAGCCATGACTATTTAGTGTTTTTTAAGACCCTTTGGTAAGGGAACTTAAGTATCTTGGAAATCTAAATAAGTCAACCGTATCATTGTTTCTTCCTCCTGATTCCTTTGAGTGATTATTAATAGAAATAATCTTTATCATATACAAAAGTAACATTTTTTCATGTAGTATCCTGTTTGTGTATCTACTAATTTTACCTTTATTGTTTCTCCAGGTTTCCCTAGCTGAGGTATCAAATCTACTTTGTGTACAATTCCCAGGAACCCTTTTTTTATAAAAAAACCCCAGCCAAATAGCCCATGTTTGTCATTCAGTATTCCAGTATGGAGAGTGTTTTTAGCCCAATATGTAAACTGAACATGTAGATTTAATAATTGAAAACTCTGGGAAGACTACCTTGTAGTTCTGGTGACTATTCTTTTTACTGCTTGTGTTTAGAAAACTTTCTTTTTGAGATAACTCCTCTAGGATGTGCTCATTTAAGTTCAGTATCTGAGCCTTAGAAAATTCCTGTCTACTAAATATACACTGGCTTTTCTGGGGGGTTTTTGAACTTCAGTACTGTAAAGCCAGTAATGAAAGAATGTAAGTTGTGCAAATATGAACAGACTGTTTTGAGGACAAAAGAAAAATAGCATCTCTCTAACTCCACACTTTTCTTAACTTCTGTATATGGGAGTTTTAGGTTATTACAAAGGAAGCTTTTTAGATGTGTTTTCAATCCTGAAACGCTGGTTGTTTTTTTTCATACTCTTGCTGTGTTCAGTTACTGAGCTTATTTGGTTGAAGTTTTGCTCAGAAAATGTCAGTGAAACAAAAAAATGTGTTCTGAAAGATTTTAGCCGGAATGGGTACTGTGAGTAACACTTAACAGTGAGTAACTGAAAATAATAATTATATCAGCCAGAACTGTGGTATGAGTAGGTGACTGTTTTTGTTTGTTTTGTTTTGTTTCTTTCTCCCTACTTTTTCTTCAAGCCTATGGAAAAGTGTTCCTAGTAAGGAAAGTAAGTGGTCATGATGCTGGAAAGCTGTATGCAATGAAAGTACTGAAGAAAGCAACAATAGTTCAAAAAGCCAAAACAACTGAGCACACAAGGACAGAACGACAAGTGTTGGAGCACATTAGGCAATCGCCATTTCTGGTCACTTTACATTACGCCTTCCAGACAGATACAAAGCTTCATCTCATTTTAGGTGAGTAGTTTTCAGGACTTAATTCTTATGTTATTGGAAAAAACTCCCAAAACGAAAAACAAACAAAAAAACCAAACAAAAACACAAAAACCCCCAAACAAACAAAAAAAAAAAACCCAAACCAAACCCTGCCCTTTTATCTCCTTAATATTTTGTGGGATTTTTTTTCATGTGGTCTTAAGTGCCATGCGTTTGGAGATTGCATGAGAGACTATAGGAAGTAAAATACTGTTAATCTGCAACAGTGTCTGTGTTTGTGGTTTTCCTGTTTGAACTTCAGTGTGCTACTTTGACTGAGGGTGGGTGGAAGTGTTATCAGTGACTTACATGCATCAAAAAAAATGTATAGGACCATAAGTACTTGAACCAGAAAAACGTTTTCTTGAACTGGACTAGAAGAAGAAATTTTTATTTGAACTTTCTAAACCATTATTAAATGCCACATAAGTTTTATGCAGATTTTTAGACAAATTGCTACTGTGAATGAAAATGTTCTTAATCTGTATGAGGATGGGCATTAAAGTGAGTTACTTTATTTTTGCTGCATGTTGCTTTTGTGTATGTGGCACAGAGGTTATTAGTAAGATGGGATGACCAAACGTGATTTTGATACTAGGATTAGCTGGTAGGAAAAAAAGTAAGGAGTATTTAAGCAGCAGAAAGCCTTCAGATATACTGCACATTTCACTCTAAACCCATGTTGTATATTGTCCTTACTGTGATCAGTGTTTTTGAAATGTTGTCATCTGTCTGAGAGGACAGGGCTATTTATCACTATGCTAACCAGTAGTATGCCATTTGAACACTGAAATGCTGCATTCTTAAAGACTGAGGCACTTCTTTTCTTCTGAATAAACATGGGCAATGCCAGTTAGAGATGACTGTGCGTTTTTCTGGTCAAATTCCTTACAACACTGTAATCTACAGGTTGTCGGTATGTCTTCCTGCTGTAAAATGCTGGTAAAAATGCTTGTATTATGGGTCAGTTTGGTTTATGCATTGTGATACTTCATTTTGGCAAGTTCTACTAGTAACTTTTGTAAATCTGCATTTACAGGAGATACTGGATAATGAGCTATTGGATGGCGAGCCTTATTAAAACATTCTTTATTCTGTTTCTATCCTTACTATTTACTTCCCATTTTGATGTGAAGAACCACATCAGTTTCTGTAGCATTTCAAGGCTGGCAGAAGACTTACCAGGAATTTTGCTAGGGTTTCAACTAAGATATAACTTCCATATGTGCATGTGTCGCTATTCCCTACCACTATCCTTTTTTAGGACAGTAATGTTCTGGGGAAAGAGGCTGAGATTAGAGAGTTATATTCCTTTTGCTTTATTCCCCAGTTATGTTGCTTTCGAAGAGTCCTATCTTTTTCAGGAAGAGGAAGGAGTTTTCCTGATAATGAGGAACGTTTTTCCAGCTTCTGGAGTATGAGTATTAAAGTCAACTCTTAACCTTACTGCTTCAGGAAGCATTTGCTGCCAAACCTTTATTTTTTTATTCTTTTATTTTTTTATGAAACCATTTGATCTTTGAGTATTGAGATACTGCATGTTTTGATTTTGGATGTTAAGAGGCAATCCAAAAATCACACATTTCTATGCTGAAAGCACAGCTTGTTCATAAGGCTTGGTACTACTCTAAAATTAGGAATACTTTTACCTTTCATATCAGCAGCAAATTTTGTGTTTGGTATGCAATATGTATTTGTAAGAAAATTACAAGCAATTTGAAAAGGCCGCTTACTTGCAATATTTGGAACTGGAAAGTGTATAATCAAGTTAATGCTTAGATGCAGAATACATTTTTGGAGTGAAAAATTTGAAGAAGTAAATGGTCCCTTAAGTTCAAGTTTTGCACTTCCTTTTAGCTTGTGACTTTGATTTATTGAACCTTTATTAGCAGGCTGATTTAGACATTAAATTAATAAAATTTTATTAATGTTACATAAGTCTACACCACTGTCTGTCAATTCTTAGGAAGGTGTTCTATATGCATACCTTAGCTTCATTTGCTACAGTGAGGTAATACAGGTATCTGAGAAGCTCAAGCTTAAATAGAGTATTCACTAGATTCGTTTGCAATTCTCAACTCTCATTTTCAATAAGGATTCTTACAAATTCCTCTGACTAGGACATTAAAGAAATCTGTAAGCTATTGTCTTTGGCTGGAAAATGCTAAAGACACAAAAAGTTAGAAATACATTGATAGCTTGTTGCTAACTTTTAATAATGAAGATTTTTTTTTTTCCTTTGTATTGAAATTAGGGTTAGGAATTTGGGGAAAAAAAAAAAAAAAGAAGAAAACCAAAATGAGACTGAATGTGAACATGTGTTATAGATATTATAGTACAATTCTTTAAATCCAGATATTTATGGTTAGAATGCAGTTTAGATACCATTAAAATATATATAAAAAAGCACCAAACCAAACAAGTTCTCACACATGATGGGTGTGGTTAGAAAAATGTATACACAGTTACAAAGAAATTTAGGTGACAAGGATAATTAGAAGGCCAGAAGTACTGTTTACATGAAGGGCAAGTTAAAAGCTTATGTTATATTCTTGTACGAGTCAAAGACTAGGAAGCCCAGTAGTTCTGAAGAGCATTGCATAGTAGATAGTGCAGGTTGGTTATAGAACCACCATGACACACTGTTAAGTGGATGTTTAAAGTGAGCAATTCAAAGCTGTTGTATCATTAGAGATGTTTTGGTTTGGTTTGGTTTGCTTTCGCACAAAGTCTACATGAACCCATTCTCAGACCATCAGTTGAGGCCAGAAAGGTTCTTTTATCCCCTTCCTTTTAGCAAAAATTATGAATAATTAGGGTAGTATTAAAAATTTCTTTTAATCACTTTTTGTAACAATGAAAATCTCAGTTACATAACATGGCCTAAAGCTATTTTTTTATTTGTCCCTGGCTTTCATACCTTCCCTGACAGGGAAAAAACCCAATTGTTTATTGCAAGTTTATATCTTATTATATAAATCTCTGTAAATAATTTCTTCAGTTCAGTGTTGGAATTTGTTTTTCAGAGGCTTCTGGATTTTTGGGGAAAACAGTCTTTGACTTTGTTTTTGTAGCTGAGCTTGGTGTATGAGCAACATGTCATTTGAGCTTCAAGAGGTTTTAGAATTGGAGCCTCAGTGCAATATTTAATACAATTCTTTGTTCCGTCAGATTCCATAGCTGTATGAATTTTGTCTGGATCAAGTGCAGACATGCTGTTGCATTTCTGCCGCATTCCCAGAATATGGGGTTTGGAATTGATTCCTTTTCTTACATTGACTTTAAGCTATGATTGAAAGAACAGTGTTGTATCCATGTGAGTACCAGCTCTTTACAACCAGCTCTCTACAAAGCTTGTCACATGAGGTTAAACTACTAATACTTAAGTAAAAATTAATAAAACAATCTGACCTGTCAGCTGGAGTTTATATTGAAGTAACTGATAATTAGGGGGTTTGGTTGCTTTTTTTTCCCCTCTTGTCAGTGGTGCATTTGATTTAGCACCAAGAATTTGAAGGCAGATTGTTTCATTGGGCTGTGGTAGAGTGTTATAACCTGAACAGAATCAGGCTTGTTCTGCCACTCCTGTGGCAGGTTTGGCTCATATCTGTCTCAGTCATTAGAACAGTGCCTGGAAATTCAATTTTTGAATTGTACCAATTTAGCAGTACTGATTAGAATTATTTTCTTTTTATTTATATTTTCTTCATGGTTAGAATGCAGAGTTGTGTGTTTTGGGTTTTTTTATTAAGAAGGAAGCAATTGTAAAATACATATTTTAAAAATAAAAGAAAATTGTATTTTCTTTCTCAAATGTGTGTTGATCTAGATAAATTACCTTCTTCACATTCTTTTATTCTACTAATACGCCTCCCCAAACAGAGACTTGGAGAATTGAAAAGACAGAAGAGATAAGAATGTCTATAATTTATGTATTTATGCTTTCTCCTTCCAGGTATTTACCTACTTATAACAGTATTGGACCTTTTCCATGGATTTATGTATTATACCAGTGAATCTATAGAAACCATACTGAAAGAAATGTTAAGTCAGACATGGAACACATTCCTTGCTCTGTATATGTAGACTCTGAGTACAATATGGGAGCTTTGGGATTGCAAATTAATGGCTTTAATGTACACTGCTACCATAAACAGCTGTACATCTAAAATATATTTGTGTTGCAGTGGAACTTTGTTGTAAAAATTACTTTATTTCACCACCACCACCACCTTGACTGTGGTCAAAACCCTTGTGTCGTAGCCTGCAGAGGATCAAAGTGTAGTTTCCATGAGGGAAATAATCTTCCCCAGTAAGTTTTGCCATCAAAGTTCCCCTTACAAAGGGTGAAACTTGTAATTGCCCATTATTTCACCTAATACATGTTTTCTGAATTGCCTTTATGTCAGTCTGCCTTGTTGCTCTAAAGTATTTCATAAGACTGTACTATCATTTGTACTCCTTTTTTATATATATATATATTCCTGAATAGCTAAGTCCAATTTTGAAGAAAGTATTCATCTTTCTAATTCATGGATAGTTGAGGTTTATTTTATGTTTTTTCTGCCTGTTAAAACATTGGTTGTGTTCTTCCATTAGTCCCCTAAGAAGAAAATCGAGTATTGTACAACATGGTGAAATATTACTGAATTACAATGAAATAAAAGCATCTGATCCCAGAACATGTTGTTTAATAGCTTACAAAGTACCTATTAATATTCCAGTAAGAAAATCAAGTTGTCAGAAAGTGAAATTAAAAGGTTCTGTGTTCTACTTTTTAGACTATATAAATGGAGGAGAATTGTTTACTCACCTTTCACAGAGAGAGAGATTCTCAGAAAATGAGGTGCAAATTTACATTGGGGAAATTGTTTTGGCACTTGAACATCTCCACAAGGTAAAGGAACTTTGTGCTGATTTTGTGGGATTACAACTGTATTCTTTTTACATTATATAAAGTTAGTAAGAAGAACTATTTTTGAAAGTTGTTTTAAATTCAAGGTAACTTTATGTAGCAACTGAACATTAGTTGTATAATTAGAAAAACTTCCCAATGGAGTGTCTATTCATGTGCACCAGATTAAGACTGCATGTTTTTGTCTGCAGCACTGCAGTGTTGCTTTGTGTCACTTTTAGATTCAAAGGGTATAGTATGCCCTGTAAGTTTTAGTATTAATGCACAGTGTAATTTCTAAGAATTTTTAAGTTGCTCAAAGTTATTTTTTTCAGAGGCATTTAAATATTGTGCTTTTTTGGAGGTGCAACTTTCAGGGTCAAATTACCTTAATGGTAGGAAATTCACTAGCATTGTGTTTTATTTAAATGCATTCAGAAATGTCTCCTTGATGTGTTTAGATTGATTTGAAAATACTTTTATTCTCTTTACAGTTGGGAATTATATATCGGGATATAAAACTTGAGAATATTCTCCTTGATTCTGATGGCCATGTGGTGCTGACAGACTTTGGTCTGAGTAAGGAGTTTCTTACTGATGAGGTGAGTGAATCTCCAGTAAACGTGGACAGAATCCAGCAAGATCACAAAGTCGGATTCTGTCTCATTGAAATCATAAACACAGCTGAGAGGGGAGAAGAAAAATTGTCTTTAGATTCTTCATAGATTGAAATCTACTAGGCTGTTTTACTGGGATTTGAGCTTTCAGCTCATTGCTTTTTGGCCTGCCAATGTTGTCAGATGTTTTTGTCCATTCCAGTTTTCTCTGAAATACCTCCATGCTCCCTCCTGCTGCCCTGTATGTGAAAAAAGGAGAGATCCCCATAAGTCTGAGAAGCCACTTACATTACCATTTTCAGATGCTTTTTAAAAAATGCTTGATTGTGCTAATACTTTGCAGTGACTAGGCAAATGGTATGCTATGACTTTTCTTTATGCTAATAATAATTAATGTATTATTATCTTGTCTCTTTCTCATGTCTTTGTGTCACTTTTAATAGGCTTAATTGCAAGCTTTTAGGATAAAAGCTTGTATCTTATTAAATATGTGCATAGTACTTAACTTAGTGATCTCTGACTGTTGGTGTTAGTTAATTATTTGTAAGGTACAGTTCTACCTCCAGATATGCTTTTTAGATTCCTGAGAGTCAAAGTTGCATGGGATTTTACTTCTGAGAAAATGTTAAAATGGCTATTTTTTGGCTTTCACTTTAGGTATCAGAGGTATTGAAATCTGGGAATGCAGATCTGAAAGTCTTTGTTAGAAGCAGAAGGATTTTCTAAAAATAGATAACTGGTAGTTTCCTCTCGAATATTTGCATTTCAAATGGAGGCTGGTAGGATTTGGGAGGTACCATTTTAAGAGCTACAAAATGGTACTTTCTGAAGGAGAGAAATAGTGCTGATAATGTGAGTTTATTTCTTTTATATTATAGCGTGAAAACAAGAGGAAGTTCAACTGGCATGACAAGGGATTAGAAGCCAGACCAGTGCAAGGGAGGAAGTAGCAAGAGATGCAGTTTTCAGCAGGAAAGATAGGTAGTAAAAGGTGTGTCTAGGAAGAGTAGGAGTTGTGAGAGAAAGTGCACTGAGCACAACAGAAAAAGTAAACTGCGTGGAATGGTATTATTGCACTGATGGGAGAGAAAAGGAGCAGTCCTTCAGCCTTTGAGCTGAAGTTGAATGAAGTTGGAATCTTCCCTACGATAAGAATGTCATAATGAATCAGGACCTTCTTTAAGTCTCAATACAGGTGGTTTTAGGAAATATAGGTATTCCTCATCTGTGCTCACCTTTGGGATGTCATTTATAAAAGTGCAAGGAAGGGGAAGGACTTGGATAAGCGTCAGAGATGCCTCTCTGCTTTTCCTAATACTCTGAATTGGATTCCTCTTGCTCCAGACATTAATAAAGCAGTCTTGCTGCTTGGTCATTTAATGTAGGTTCCTCTGACTCTAATCCATTCAATTTTCAGTATATACCTCAGATATATTTTTGTTCTCATTTTCTCCTTCACATTTTTTATTTGGCTTCCCTGTTAAAAAAGCTCAGCATTTCTAATGTTTCTTTTAAGGAAAAAAGTATCGTAATTTTATTGTTCACTTTCAAAATCTAAGAATTTGTCTGAGCTTGACTACAGTTTTCATGTATGCTATGGTGATTTAGCTACTGAATCTAGACATGATTAGAATGACCCATTTAAACACAGAACTTGACATTCCATATTGTATTCTCTTTAGACAATTCAGCTACTACTAGAGCACTTATAATTTGCATTACAAAAGATACTTAACTTATGCTTCTGAACCAATGTACTTAGAGAAGGTAAAAATTGCCTGTATAACTGCATAGCTTTGTATTTGTCTGCATGCTTATTGGGTAGCATTTTTAAATAAAATTACACAACTTGATAAGTCAGGTAAGTGTGTAGCACTTGCAGTTTAATCAGATCAGTATGCTTTCCTTTCTCCCCTTTTCTTCACACTTCTTTTCTGCCCTATCCTGCTTCTTGCAAGAACTTTGCCATTAAAAGTATGCTTATGCAAATGCAATTTATTCTAGTAACTCCCCTCTTCAAATTGTATTTTCTCAAATGAGATATAGTTAAGAATGCATAAAAACTTTCAGCTATTACAAGCATGTACTGTATTTAGAATTCTTCACCATGTATTTATGAATTTCAGTTAGTTTTGTAGTTAGGGATACTTGCTTGAAAAGATCATAGTTCAATGTTTTCATTATTCCTGCTTTTTTTCTGATGGCTGTTAAATATTTCCAGGTACCTGAGCAAGTAGAGAATCTAACAAGTTGTTTTATAATAAAAGTATACTATTTCTTGACTATAATAACTATAGCAGATTGACTATTAAACAATAAGAAGGTGGGAAGCTGCTTTTCCTAAGCACTATTTGAGTGAAAGGAAACAAATCCATGTGACTTCTAGGAAAACAGAAACCTATTGATTTCTGCCTTGCAGCTACTGAAGCATGAGTGTGAAGAGTGCATTGTCAAGTGTCCTCTTTGTTTTACAGTTATTATGTGAAAGTGCTTATTACATAGAAGAATTACAAATCCAAAGCAGTGTGGGTTTAAGAGCTCTGAAGTGGTTTCTATTACTGTTTCACTAAAACCCGACATTTGTCTTGTATAAGTGAAATGGCAGTCTGGTTTTGCCTTTGGTTTATCTTTAAAGTTAAATCCATATGCTTGTATTTGCATGCAAAAAGATAAAGTAACCTAATAAAAAATTAGTTGAAGAAAAATGAATTTTCACATAGGATAGGTAGGTATCACAAGATATTTCAGTATGAAATTACATCTGGTATTCAAATATTATTTATTTGAAGAATAGCTCATGAAGACCTCACCTGGAGTTTTGTGTGCAGTTCTGGTGTCCCCAACATAAAAAGGACGTGGAACTGTTGGAACAAGTCCAGAGGAGGGCCACGAGGATGACTGGGGGACTGGAGCATCTTCCGTACAAAGACAGGCTGAGAGAGTTGGGACTGTTCAGCCTGGGGAAGAGATGGCTACATGGAGACCTCGTAGCAGCCTTCCAGCATCTGAAGGGGGCCTAGAGGGATGCTGGGGAGGGGCTCTTCATTAGGGACTGTAGTGACAGGACAAGGGGTAATGGGTTCAAACTTCAACAGGGGAGGTTTAGATTGGATCTAAGGAAGAAATTCTTTCCTGTGAGGGTGGTGAGGCACTGGAATGGGTTGGCCAGGGAGGTTGTGAGTGCTCCATCCCTGGCAGTGTTCAAGGCCAGGTTGGACAGAGCCTTGGGTGACATGGTTTATTGTGAGATGTCCTTGCTTATGGCAGGGGGCTTGGAACTAGATGATCTTAAGGTCCTTTCCAACCCTAACTATTCTGTGATTCTAGGAGCTACAGTTTGACTAGTTTAACCATAGAACAGGATAGATTAAAACTTCAAAATTAATAGTACCATTTTTAGTATTAAGTTTTATGGCATGTTATTTTTAGCCCCTTAAATTCTTAGACGAATTTAAGGCTAGATTTTTAACTCTCAACTGAATCACAAAGAAAATCAGGGTAAAAGAAGATGACACATTCCAGCCTTATGCTTTTATCCAATCAGCTGGGTTGCTAGCAGGGATGTAAAATATATTTGCGCATGACATTAATATAAACTAATATCAGGGCATGGGTAATTGATAGGACCGACAGACTTCATGTTGAAACTTACACAACAGAGTCTTGTTCATTGCAGAAGTGCAGTCACTTTGGTGTTGCTATCTTTTATTTTTTTCTTGTTGCTGTCTTGCATTTAATTTATCTTAAAAAACCCAAAACCCAACAACAACAAAAAAAACCCAAAACCCTAAACCCCAGAACCCTCCATAGCTTGGGTATTTTTTGGTATTTCTGGGGATTTGTTTGAGCTAGCTAATGTCACTTTAACCTAGTCATCAGGTCTGGTCTTCATTTTAATGTTTATTGTTAAAAAGCTACTTAATTTTTAAAAATTGTTCTACCCCCTTCACATTTTTGTCTACTTCTGCAGCTACACTAAAAATTATAGTTTAGCATATATGGAGATCTTGATGTCTTAGAAAAAATAATATGAACACATTAATTGAATAATTGTAGTAGTAATCTATTCTGTTTGACCATGCATAACAGTTAACATTTCTTTTGTTAATGAAATGCCATAAAGTACACTTTCTTCCAGAGTACAGTGAAATGCTCAGTTCTGCATTGGCACCTGTCTTCTGCGTTAGCTTAAGTTTCTTTTGAAGTTTTTATGTTTGCTTAATGAAGTTTAAAAAAAATCTAGTAAATACTGAACATTGTCAATCTTTGAACAATCTATTTAAGAGCATACAAATGCTTTAGGAACGAGTAAGAGGGATAATTGAATTGCAATCCAAGTCTGTTGGATGGATATCTGTGTACCTCTGTCTCGTGTAGAATGAATAGTTCATATACAGTATTATTTTTCCATCTGAAAATCTCTTGATCAGAGTTGCAAATTTAGTTATAATGGTCAGATGCTTTTCACTGTTGAATTGCTGCTTGGTTTTGTTTTATTAGCTGGTTGAGTGAACGTTTTGTTCTGGAAAGAAAATTAATATGTAATTTTAAAAGATTTTTAAAGGAAATTTCATTACAGGAAAAATGATTAAAAGGTGGTTAGTTCATAATGGATTTTGGTAGGTGAAATAGGAAGGGATTTGCAGACATTCTCAGGGCAGTTTAAAGACAGTCCAGAACAGAGCGAAGTGACTACAATCTGTCTCTTTTTTTTCGTAATGTATGAACTGTCATCTCACTTAACTGACCCATGCATTTAACTTTAAAAGACCCTTTCTAATTATCCAATTAGGTGGTAATGTCTGATCATTGAAATTTGTTAGTGAATCCTCTGAGCACTGAGCATTTGCCTGTGAAGATGAGTTAGAATAACCCATACTGCAGATGACTGTTACTGTGTCTGCTTGCATTTCAGTTAAACAGTTTTTCAGAGATGTAAACATAGCGGTTATAAGGAGTAACATTTCTCCAAAGAGGAAAAAGTAAGAAAAACTGAATCCTGAAGTTAGTCCACAGAAGTTAACATTGGTTATAGAGCTGTCTGAACAGTTAGTCATTATTTCCCTTATTTTGGAAAAGGAAATGAAACAATGGCAAAACCATTTTGCTTTAATTGGTGTACCTCTGTTGGTGTTTTAACCATCCTGAAATTGAATATTGAGAACACTGTAAAGGCACATTACTGAACTGGACTCATTTAATTACAAAACTGGATCATCAGTGACTAGATGTTTGTGCCTTAACCTAAGAGGTGTCCCTTTTCAAGTGTTTCTCACAAAGATGATTGTGCTTTCCCTGTATGGAGCAGTAATGTAGAAGACTGGAGCACAAAATGTATTCTGTCCAGATTTTGATACCAAAATCTTAAAGTGCCATTAAGAATTTTTGCAAGACAGATCATGATTTCTTACAGTGACTGCTCTAAGGGTACTGTTCTGTTATTGTAATATGCCAATTAAAAAAAAAAAATCATGTTTTGGGGAGAAATACTAATCTGTGTGTTAAATAGCGTTATTTCTTCTGTAAGGTCTTAGAGTAATATGTTGCTAGTCAGCTTGGGGAAAATTCTATTTCTATTTTCCAAAAGGAGGGAAAAGTAACTTTTGGAGGGCAAATACTGCCATCCTCATGAATTTATTTTTTATTTGTATTTATTTTATTTTCATAGAATCATAGAATAGTTAGGGTTCGAAAGGACCTTAAGATAATCTAGTTCCAACCCTCCCATGGGCAGGGACACGTCACACTAAACTGTATCACCCAAGGCTCTGTCCAACCTGGCCTTGAACACCACCAGGAATGGAGCATTCACAACTTCCCTGGGCAATCCAGTGCCTCACCACCCTTACAATAAAGAACTTCCTCCTTATATTTAAGCCAAGCTTCCTCTGTTTAAGTTTTAAGACATTATGCCTTGTATTGTCACTACAGTCCCTAATGAAGAGTCCCTCCCCATCATCCTTATAGGCCCCCTTCAGATACTGGAAGGCTGCTACGAGGTCTCCATGCAGCCTTCTCTTCTCCAGGCTCAACAGTCCCAACTTTCTCAGCCTGTCTTTGTATGGGAGATGCTCCAGCCCCCTGATCATCCTCATGGCCCTCCTCTGGACTTGTTCCAACAGTTCCATGTCTTTTTTATGTTGAGGATACCAGAACTGCACACAATGCTGCAGGTGAGGTCTCATGAGAGCAGAGCAGAGGGGCAGGATCACCTCCTTTGACCTTTGATCATCCTCCTTTTGATGCAGCCCAGGATACGGTTGGCTTTCTGGGCTGCAAATGCACACTGAAGCTGGCTCATATTCGTTTTCTCATCAACCACCACCCCCAAGTTCTTCTCGGCAGGGCTGCTCTGAATCTCTTCCTCCTCCCAACCTGTAGCTGTGCCTAGGGTTGCTCCAACCCAGCTGTAGGACCTTGCACTTGTCATGGTTAAACTTCATGATGTTGGCAGCAGCCCACCTCACAAGCGTGTCAAGGTCCCTCTGGATGACATTCCTTCCTTCCTTCCAGCGTATCCACCAAACCACATAGCTTGGTGCCATCAGCAAACTTGCTGAGGGCGCACTCAATCCCACTGTCCATGT
>NDXB01015151.1:0-42683 GCA_002631895.1 Agapornis roseicollis | reverse complement strand
TGAGGTGTCCCTGGTTATGGCAGGGGGGTTGGAATTGGATGATCTTAAGGTCCTTTCCAACCCAAACGATTCTATGGTTCTATCTTACCCACTAATGTTCACTCCACATTAAAGGGAGAGAGGAGAGATGAAGAGGAAAAAATCCCTAGCCCAAATCTCTAGGAAGGACTCTTCCTTTGGAAAATTAGAGAGCTATGAAATATGTATTGAGGAAAATTACTCAGCAGTTTTCCCAGATGATACCTGAAATCCCTCTGATAACAGCAGTACAGAGAAGGAAAATGTTTGCTGCAAATCCAAATAGTGATTAAAGACAAAGCACAGAAGTCAGAAAACCACGCTGTAAGGCTACTGACAAAGACACCACCTAAAATCACTTTCATGATGTCAGCAATAACTGCTCGAAATGGAGGAGTCCACAGAAAGTTCTGTTGGGATAACTCCTGAGGAGAAGGTAACATGGGAATAAATCTCTTGTATAAATGATGACAATGTAGAACAATGATGATATAAAAAATTAAAAGGAAGATCTAAGATGCTGAAAGGAGCAGACGATGAAATAGGTTTGGGACTATAAATTAAGTTCCTCTGAAGCTCATGGAAATACACTGGGAAACTGCAGATGAAGCCTTGGCAGCCTGCTAGCAGGAATTCTGCCTACTGCTGTATTTACTGCAGGAACAAGAAAGAGCCACAAAGGAATTCTCAGCTTTTAGATTACCATCTCAGCAGCAGTAAGACTGTTGGCTGTGATTTTACCTTTCAAGTTCAACTTAGGAATCCAAGAATTAACACTACTAAACGTGCCCACTGCTCTGTTAAAAGAATCCCAAATCATTGTAGTGTTGATATTCTACTTATTTTATATTGGTATATCAGCACACTACATTTCTCTTTATCCTCACCTCAAGATACTCTCAGGGGCTTATTCTGTGTTAAGTAACTTAACTAAAACCTGCATGGTGGAGTCATCATAGAAAACCATAACTCACCAAGTCCCACTAAAGGGAAGGAAAGGGGAAAGCTTAGACCTCGAGTCATAACAACAGAGTTTCTCCTCTCTCTCTCTCTCTTTCCTTCTGCTCCTTTTCATGCTCCCTTCTTTCCCGCTAGAAAGCAGGAAATGCCCCTCGGCTCTGCTTTCTGGCATTACTCAGGCCTTGCTCCCAAGGCAGCAGCAGCTCAGTGGCTCTCCAGCGAGCGTTCAGCCTGCAGTTAAGCGGCAGTGAGCAACACGCTGCTGCTACTGCTGCTGCTGCTGCTGCTCCGTGGCGTTTCCCACTCGGACCTGCAGGGAGGCATCCATCACTGCATAGACGGATGCGGCTTTCTCTGGAATTGCTCATGTTTCAGCTCGGTGATTGCATTTCATTAGCTTCCACTTCCACAGCACATACATCTTCTCCCACTGTACAGATGTTCATACCGACACAGGCAATCTATCACCCCAAGTTCAACAGCACGGCGCTGTTTCTGCCACCAAGCCCTCCTGCGGGCTATGAAACCTCAGGAAACCACTTGTGTGTCTAGCAGAGACTTACAGCTTGGGTTTGAAAAGCATAGGGAGAATAAGCCTAAGAAATATGTGTTTAATAAAATTTGCCTTTCTTGTGCACTCTAAAACCGTGGGTAATTAGCCTGAATGGGAGTTATAAACCAACCATGTTTTGGGTGCATGAAATCATTGGACTCCCATTTTAACCCTAAATTTCATATGCTACTGCCCAGAAAAAACATGACTAAACTGTGTTTTCCTCTAGAGAAGCTATTTCCGAGCCCACTTGTGGCTCCCTAGTGAGAAGCACTAGAATTTGTCCATGCTTTTATTCCACTGCTCCTCTCTGGTACCATGACACAAACATGAGTCTGAGACTCAAGAGTTCCCAACCACACAGGGACAATTCATGGACTCCCGCAACAAGGGACTTAGGTCACAGCCTACATCACTACAGCTCCACATAGCAATGTCCTGATGCACCAGATGCTCCTTCCCTCCTCAAAATATAACAGCAATTTAGAAGAAGAATACAGCCATACAAGCAGACAAATTCAGGCAGTCATACTCACACTTTCAAATAAGCCCTGTGGGTATCTGCTGGAAGCAAACCAAGGAAACACTTATTCTTCCAGTTTCGCCCATTACATTTGGATTCCAACATTGCCTTCATCAGAAATGCCCATGCCCCATGCCCACCACCTTCACTCCAGGGTAAACACAGCAACATCATGAGCATCCAGCACCAGAGCAGCCTTACATTTACATGCGCTACGTGAAGATGTGCTGAGATTCCAATGCTCACAGCATGGCACGTGTGCATGCATGCGACCACACACCTCCTCCACAAACTCGGTCAGACCAGAAGAGGAAAGGGACTGTAAAAGCCACTGTGACCCTGCTGCTTCAGTTCAGCAGCAGCAGCAGCTCTCTGCTGAGGAAGACTCCTACAGGAGAGCATTCCAACAGCTTCCCACCTCCAACCACCCAAACACCAGTGAGGTCCCCCCAAAGGCTTGTGTGGGTTCCCCTATAGGTGTTATGGACATGTCAGATGACCACAGGTCAGGAAAACATTGTTAGCTTATAGTACGCAGCTCTCTGGTTCAATCTTTGATATGAAATGACTAAGATCATTGTAGAATCACAGAATACCAGCCTGGTTTGTGTTGAAAGGGACATTAAGCTCATCCAGTTCCAGCCTCCTGCTACGCACAGGGACACCTTCCTCTAGACGAGGTTGCTGCAAGCTCCATCCAGCCTGGCCTTAAACACTTCCAGGGATGGGGAATCTGCCCATGTTCTTTTTAGCAGAATAAGCCACCTAGCTTCCCAATCACACAGGCAACCTGGCATTTTTATTTCTAATTCATATCATTATCTTCTGGCCCTTTTTGTCTCTGGCACAATGACAAAATAGCAATTCTTTCAAATGAAGAGCTGATTCATTGAAGCAAAGCACACCTGAATAGCTTCAATCAGATCAAGAGAGGAAACACAACCTCTCGGCCAAAGCATCTGGCTGAGCGTCTGGCGGTGTGCATCACATTTTGGCTCTGACGTGGGTGACACACGACAGACATGATCCATGAGGAGCAGCTCCAGTGTGGCTGCCCAGGGCACCCCAGTGCATCCCAAGCACAGATGCTTCCCCGTTTGCTCATGATGCTCATTGCACCTCAGCACAGCTCCCACAGAGCCTCCACCATCACCTGCACTGCTCCTGGCTTTGCTAACCCAGGAGAGCTGCTCAAGGGAGAAGAATGTGGGGTTTGATCCCTAAGGCTTTGTCCTGTGACACCAGGGAAACGCTGATGTGAGCACACTGCCAGGGTCACCCACAGTCGAATTCCACTCTTGTTACTGGAATTGTACCACTAATGAGTTCAGATTTGATATGCATATGTGGCATTTGGGCACAGGCTGGTTTGGTCCCTGCTTTCCTCAGGTGAAATTACTCGCGCATTGTCCACAGAGGGTTGGAGCAATTCCAAATGACCACAGTTACCAACAAATCCAGAGTGCTGTGTGGGATGCCCAGTGAGGAAGGACATGCAAGACCATGAGGAGCCTCAAAGACAGCTCCTGATCAATTCTCCAGCACCAGCGACCCCTCCTTACAGAGGGTAAACAGAAGCCTGGACTCACTCACACAATGACCTGGATTTCACTCAGATCCCAAATATCACATTTTCCATCCAGAGCTCCCACGCTGCTCCTGGGGGAGCTGTGGGAACCAGGAAAGCTGCCTCTGGAACAGTGAGCCCTGAACAGTGACCTGAAGAACACAAATAAGACTGAGAGAGCTGGGCTGGGGCAGCCTGGGGGAGAGAAGGCTCCAGTGCCTAAAGGGGCTGCAGGGAACCTGGAGGGAAAGGGGCTTGGGACAAGGGCCTGTAGGGCCAGGCCAAGGGCAATGGCTTGAACCTGCCCCAACAGGGGAGCCTGAGCTGAGCTCTGAGGCAGAAGCTGTTCCCTGTGAGGGTGCTGAGGCGCTGGCCCAGGGTGATGGCCCAGAGAAGCTGTGGCTGCCCCATCCCTGGCAGTGCTCAAGGCCAGGTTGGACACAGGGGCTTGGAGCAAGCTGCAAACCAGTCTGGGATTCTATGACTGCTTTAAGCTGTTCTTTTCAACAACAAAGGCAAGGAACTTACTTTGCAGGGGAAAGCTCACCTGACCACGCAGCTCCAGATGCTTTAATCCCACAGTGAGGACCCACATCTCATCAGAACCGTGTGTTAATTGTAATTAATAAGGAATTAATAAGGAATAACTCTTTTCCCCATGACAATAGAACCTAACCGGTACCTTCTCTCACACAGAGGTGTTACTGCTTGAAGGCAGGAAAATTACCTGTCACACTACCAGAAACTCTGCATTTGACAAGAAAGAATGCTGCAGAATCAGAGCAAGAGGCACATTCATGTTTTCACATCTCTGTTGGTATTCCACACATTTATGTATGTTTGCATACGCTTGTATATTTAAATTTATCTGCTTATATTCAATATATTTATGTATCCTTTGGATGCTTACATATTTATATGTCTACAGTCACATTTACGTGTATTTATATACTTGTCCATTATGTATTTATGTTTACATATTTAAATATAAAGATTTAAAGAAATTCACATTGTAACTGAAGAAACATTGGAAAGACCAAAATGCATTCCTGTAACTGAATATGCCCCATATTTGATGCTTCACAATTAAAAGACATTGATAACTTTATATGCATTTTCATATTAAAGATGTTATTTTTCTTAAGGTCCAGAATTCTTTCCAGTGCATCCCCTACACATAACTGCAAGTGACAGTAATGGGACCTAGATGAGCCCTTTCTAAAGAAGAGAATGAACCTTTCAGCTGTAAAACCTTTGGGTTTATTCGCTGGGGTTTAGCCGCTGGTGATACCTGAAGATAACAGCTCTCACATCAAACAGGAGATCTCTATTGTTCAAAATGCAGGGAAGAAAAGCCTGCTGCCACATGAGGAGTCATCTTTCACATTAAAGGTCAAATTTGAGCTGGTCTAAGTCAGGTTTGTCCTTTGGCAGAGTTACTGGGTTCATAGCAGCTGGGGATTTGGGTACCTGGGTTCAGATCCACCATCCCATCACCTCTTAAGCCCTACACAATGTTTTGTGGTGTACCAGTTACCTTCAGGGCAAAATACACGATGCAGCATGGCCGCGCTGCGATGCATTCCTGAAAATTCCCATGCCTTTTTCCTGCCTACTTCCAAGCTATTATCTCCTTATTTACGTTCAGAAAGATTGGGAAAATCATTGTAAGATAACCTAACAAGGGACAATCACTGTAAGATAACCTAACAAGGGAAAATCATTGTAAGATAACCTAACTACCTTTTAATTGCTCCAGCAAGGATATTTCAGGGTGAGAAATGTGAGGCCAATTCAATATGCAATCTTGTTGTCATCTATCTCAATTATATTAAAAATGTACGCCATGATCAACAGCCTCAGCAGAGATGGGATCTGGGGGATGGTGCAGCGTGTCCTCAGCTCCCAGGCTGGCTACTTACAGCAAGCTTCAGTGGGAGAGAGATGTACAGCATGGCCAGTTCAACCGACCGACCAAGTCAGCCCCAACACGAACAGCAGAGACTTTCATCATCCAGTGGGTGCTCCACATTTCTAAAGGGAATTACTGAGTATCACCTCAAGCCTGCACGGTCCAGTTTTACTCACGGATGCAAAATACCAACTGAACATTAGTCACTGCCTGAAGCTATGCATGTCTGCATCACTGCTCCTGCTCATCAGCTTCATTCAGTCACTCCTCCCATACGGAATAATGGCACGTTCGTGTGTACATGCTCATCTGGGGCTTCTCCCTTCTCCTTCCATCCCAGCAACAGATCACATCTCTAAAAAGCTACGAGTACTTTTGTCTCTGTTGCAAACACACTGGCCAGTATTCTCCAACTGGTGATAAAAACCCAAAACACCAACTTTCATTTCTTATATTCCAACACGCAGTCAAAAACAATCAGGCTCAATGTTAAATATTAATGATTCATTTTGTTTCCATTACAGACAGCTCAGAGGCAGCAGTTCAAGCCCGTTTAAGAGCCCTCTGTAACTTCACACACACAGAGGCTGTGGATGTGCATGTGTACCTGTCACAAGCGATTCTGCTCCAACCTAGTGACATTCTCCTTCTGTATTTCACAAGGCACCAACTAGAATCTTTGGGTCAGATCCAAAACAAGAATTCCTTCACTCTCCAGACGCACATGGCTTCTGATGTTATTTAACGTTCACAGCTGAAGCAATAATTACACACTGCCTGGATCTGCAAAGGAGGTTTCTGGTACTGGAAGCGAACAAGGCATGAAACAGAGATGGAGAAGGGATGGGTGACCAGCCCGGGGCTGGCTGGCCTCAGCCAGCCTCAAGAACCAGGACTTCTTCGAAAGAGCTCATCCCGGCTTCCCACCTCGAGCAGGTTTGCTCGAGAGCACGTTGCCGGCAGCGTGCCACGGCCGTCTGGCACCGCGGGGCTGCCAGCCCCTTCCCTGTGCCACCTCCCGCTCTCTGCAGTGTGAACTCACTCCTACACCACGTTCTGGGATGTAGAATGCGAGTTAACGTGTGCTGCCTCACACCTGCACAGATCCTGCTGCAGGACCCCTGAGGTCTGCAGTTTACCCCCATTCTGGCAGGAAAAGCAGCAGACTGCGATGCAGGAACAAAACCAGAGGAGCCCAACCTGTGCCCAAGGAGGAACCAGCACTTTGGAGAAGGACTACAAATGCAGAAGTTGTAGGTATGGGCAACACCTGCCCTTCTCCCACAGACAGCAGGGTGATGCTGAGCACATGCTTTGTGAGCAGATGCTGAGCCAGGAGGAGGACACAGATCACTGGCAAAACCACGGTATTTGACATACATGTAAGCTACCTCACTGGGGCACAACTCACTGCCCTTGAGCATCTCTTGTGTCTCCTTTCTGCCACATGGTTTTCACAGAATCCCTGCCTGGTTTGTGTTGAAGGGACCTTAAAGCTCACCCAGCTCCAACCCCTGCTCCCACGGGCAGGGACCCCTTCCACTGGAGCAGCTTGCTCCAAGCCCCTGTGTCCAACCTGGCCTTGAGCACTGCCAGGGATGGGGCAGCCACAGCTTCTCTGGGCCATCACCCTGGGCCAGCGCCTCAGCACCCTCATAGTGGAGGTATTTTTTCCTGACACCTGGTCTATATCCCCCCTCATTCAATTTTGTGTAATTGTCTTTTGCTTCCCTGTCATCACAGCAGCATCACTTCTAAATCACTGCCCAATGAGGAAGCCAAGTGACTTCATGAACAGAATGCTAAGGATGGCAGACTTCCTGACTATTTGCAAACCATTCAAACAACAGCGTAAAAGAGAACAAACTAACGTGAGCTTTAGAAGTGCTACAAAAGTAGGAATTTGACCTCATAGATGGAAGATGTCACACAGATACGTCAACTTTTTTATTGCTTTCAAAACACTTCACATTCTGGCCTTCTATCAGGGGGCTGATGGAGGACAGCTCATCCTCACACCTCAGTGCTAGCACAAAGACATCATCTAAGTATCCTAGATTTACTAGAAACATTCGGACTCCACTTGGAACTTCATTTACACTGTCAGCTTGATTAACGTTTAAGCATAGCTGAATAGCAAAACTTGAAACAAAGGATAAAATGATTAAAATAAGCCAGACAAATGTCCCATGTACATTGTATTTAACCAAAATAGTTATCTGAAATTACCCCAAGGAATCTCCTCTACCTAACTTGTAGGGACACTCTGAGGTCAGCTTCTCTTTGGGCAAGGGAATACATAAGTAACACCAATACATAATCCCTTCTTTTCCTCTCGTACTTTGCTTCCTCCTGGAACATCTTCTCTCTTCCATCTTGCAGAAACGCCAGCAATGAGCTGCATTTCCAAACACAATGGCAATAACAGACTGCTTTTTTCTCACATGCAGCCTGATGAAGTTTCTTCCTCCCTTCCCTTGGTCTCAGCTGCACAGTTACAAAACGCAAAGGTAAAAAGAACACATTTCCCTTTCCCTGGAGCTGCTCTGAGATCACATCCCTATCATAGCCTTTAATTGGCAAGCTTGCTGCAGTTTAAAGGGGGTTCTTGCTCCCCTCAGCACTGCAACACTCTCAGAGCACTGCAGAAACATGGCACAAGAAGAACCCCCTGGACACACAGTTTAATAAACTCCTAATCTCCAGTCCTTCAGAGACATCATCCACAATGATGAGCGAGGAATTCAGTGACTTCTCTACCACCACATTCCCTGCAGCAGCCACTACCCCAGTAGCTTTTGCCAGTTTAATGGCTCATTCTGCCACAAAAAGCCTGCTGAGAAACATCCCTATTTTGTAAGCATCCCATTTATCAGCCCTGCAGCACAGCGACATCCCCAGCCTGCAGCAAACCAAGAGCAGAGGCACAGCACTGCAAGTCTTCCCATCCCAAGGCTGCATGGAGCAGCGATGTGTTATGAGCCACCAGCCCAGAGTCACCCCCAGATCTTCCTTCTACTGCTGCTCAGAACAAGCCTGATCACACAGCAGCATTCAGGATGGTAGTCTCTGTACACAAAACCTGAGAGCCTCCTCATACATAGTGATATAGTGCTCTCCACCAGTGAAGGACATCCATGTGTCCACCTTCTCTGAGCCCCTGTTGCAGCCACAGGGCTCAGAGATCTCTGACATCAAGCTCAGCAGTGGCAGAGGACAGCTTTGCAGAACTCCTATTTCAGATCCATACAATCCCAACCTGGTTTGGGTTGGAAAGGATCTTAAAGCTCACCCAGCTCCAACCCCTGCTCCCACGGGCAGGGACCCCTTCCACTGGAGCAGCTTGCTCCAAGCCCCTGTGTCCAACCTGGCCTTGAGCACTGCCAGCGATGGGGCAGCCACAGCTTCTCTGGGCCATCACCCTGGGCCAGCGCCTCAGCACCCTCACAGGGAACAGCTTCTGCCCGATATCTAATCTGAATCTCCCTTTTTTAATCTTGAAGCCATTCCCCCTTGTCCTGTCACTACAGGACATTAATTCCCAAATAACACAACTCTTTGCTATGGCAGTCTCCAACTGCCTGAAAGGCTTTTCTGAACAAGAGCAATAGGCGTAAGAGTGGACTCGCAAATCAAATTATTCCAGCAGACCAACCAGAGCATCAGCTTTACATCACTTTGAGCTTCTCCACACACAGAACAAAGGCGGACAATCTCGCCCTGGTGCATCAAGAACACCTCAGCACGGCTCTGCATCAGCTGGAAGACATTTTCATAGTCTCTGCACAGCAGTGGGGATTTCTCTTCCTTTCTTAAAATAGATTTTCTTATCTTGCAGATCTGGCAATGGCTCAGTAGATAAAAGCCATAAACAGCTGAGGAAGCCTGAATATCCCTACAGTACAAGGCCAGTGTGTAAAACCAGCCCCAAAACCCATTTTATTACAGAGTCCTTCACATTCAGAAAAATGACATTTTACAGTATTAATGTCCTGACAAATTGCCAACCAAAACCATTAAGATTCAAATGACAGCTCAATAGCTGCTACCCCTTCCCTTGTTGCTGAGGGGTGATGGATTGCTCTTCTAGTGAGTAAGCAAACAGAGTGGCATGGCCTGTCTAAATTTGTAAATAACATTACATCTTTTTATGTGGTGCCAGGAAATATTCTCCCCTTTTACTGCTCCTGTGTATAGGCTGCAAATAACCTGGGATAAATCATCCCAAGAAAAGCAGCCTTCTGCTGGAAATGGGAGCCGCAGCAAGGAGCAGCGGCCGGGCAGGAGGTGAGCAGACAAACCCAGGCTGGGGCAGTTTCCAGCATTGACCAAGCAGCTGTGGCTGGGATCACAGCCTAGGTGAGCCCAGTTTTTCCATGTACTGCAGGAATTAGCTTGCTTTCCAAATAGGATGCAGAAGTGCTCAGGCCAAATGGCTGTCCTGCTGCTCACTGCCAATATTTTAGGAAGAAACCTAGGAGTAAAACATTGATCATGCACTGAGTTGTGAATATACTGATGCATCTGTGGAGTGTTCCAGCATTGGCTTCATGAGCATTAATAGGATCTGCTGGGGTTTATTTCAGCAAGAACCACCAGGACAGCCCAGGCCAATCTTCTCTGCACATTTCTCCTTTATACTGGGCCTCCTTTTCTAGACTGAGCTGAGCTCTGAGGCAGAAGCTGTTCCCTGGGAGGGTGCTGAGGCGCTGGTCCAGGGTGATGGCCCAGAGAAGCTGTGGCTGCCCCATCCCTGGCAGTGCTCAAGGCCAGGTTGGACACAGGGGCTTGGAGCAAGCTGCTGCAGTGGAAGGGGTCCCTGCCCGTGGGAGCAGGGGTTGGAGCTGGGTGAGCTTTGAGGTCCCTTCAACCCAAACCAGGCTGGGATTCTGTGATATCTAGAGCCTTTACTTTTGTTCTAAGACCATCGATAATTTGGTCACAGGTATAACTACAAGAACCTCTTGCATGACATACTGCACGTCCTCAGCAAGGAGGATCAGAACGGACCAGGCAGCTCCTGTACCAAGTGATTAATAGAGAAAATGGGATAATCTGAGCAGTTACAGGCCTGTCAGTTTGACACTGATCCTGCACAATGTAATGGAATAAGCAATGCACAACACTATTTATGAAGAATTACAGCAGCTTAATATAAGTAATGCCAGCACACACGTGTACCAAAAAATGCAGTGTCAAACCAGCCTAGCAAATTTCTTCTGATGGGATTACGGGTATGGGGGATAACAGGACCGGTGGTAAAGCAACATCATTCAGCAGGCACTGGATTTACTACTGCACAGCTTCTGAGAACGCAGGATGTTATAACGGGTCTATTACACTAAATTGACTGGAAACTCATAAAAGAAAAGTCTAGAAAAGAAGCCTGCGGAACCACCGCAGGAGGAGCGTGGTCCTAATCCAGGTCCCAGTCTGGGGTCCTTTGTTACTTTACCTCTCATCCAAAGACTTCAGAAGACATGAAATCATTTCTGTGCAAGTGAATCCAAACCAGCTGAGCTGTGAACAACTGAAGGAGCAGGCAGCAGCCCTTGGCTGAACAGGAGGGAACAAGCAAACAACAACATGGCCAAACAGGGGCAAAAATGTACCAGTATCCAACTGCTCAGTACAGTCAAGCAGCATGGGGGAATGAGCTAATGTGGTCAAACACAGCAGAGAAACTCACAGGGAGGGGAGTCCCAGCTCCTGCCTGGTCTCTGCTCTGCAGTACGGCTCTGGGAGAGCGGGAAGCAGTATTTGTTTGGAGTATTAGAACATCTGGAATACGAAATGAAGAGTAAACCCATCAGCCTGTTCTGCCTGTGCTCCCTGCAGCTGAGCCATCTTCCACAGGAAGAAGCTGCTCCCATGAACCAAGCTGCACAGGGTGTATTCACGAGACCCACATTCCAAAGCACCAACCACAACAGCATCGCTCCTCTGAACTGGGATAAGGTCCAAACACCCGTTTCCCACAGCTCAGCTCCTGCAGAAGCTAATTTCTCCCCAATAAAGCTGCAGGAGATTAAACCTCGAATGTGAAATGTTAGCAGAACAAGCAACGTTCAAAGGGCAGGGCTACAGGAAAGCTGTCCAAGTCCACCGAGTCACACTGATGCTGGGGAAGTCAATTAAAAGCAGTGACAAATGCTCAGATGTGCTTAGCAGGGCTATAGGCTTTTAGTTAATTGTGACTATTTGGAGGATAAGATGCATCCACTTGGCTTGAGAGGCAAGTGAATAAGGAAATTCAAAGAAACTGCAGTATCACCACAGGCCGATTATCACCGCCTTCCCCTGAAGAAGAGTTTCCCTTTCACTGTGCTTTTTGCCCAGCAGGATGAAGGACACAGCTATTGATGCCTTCCCTCTGTAACTCTATTTAAGTCCATGTCTTTTCCTTTCACAGAGCCAGAGGAGATGCTGACACATTGCCAACCTTTTTCTTAGAGATTCATCAGCTAAAATAAATCCCGCATCTGTGATTAGGAAGTTTAATTAATCCACACTCCCCTGATTAACAAATGAAACGAATTGAAACCATCTAACTCATAAGACTCCATAACACGCTTTTTATGGTGATTTCGCTTCTCCTACAAGCTTCCTTCTACCCAAACTGGGCAGTGCATTTTTCAAACCAGTGAGACTGGAAGCAAGACTGTAAGTTATCAAAGTGAACAAAGCCTTTCAGGGATGCTCACAGCGGCCGAGGAGTCCATCTGAAGTTCTTTAAATGCTTACATTAGCAAATGCTTAGGTTCGTAAGAAGTCCATCAGCTGCAGGTCTTGTTCCTGCAATGATGAACTGTGTTAGTCCACAAGCTGGCATTGCAACTGTGCTTAAATATTACCCTGTTCATTCTGGATCCTTCCTCCTCCCACTCTCGGGATTGCTGAGCTGCAGCAGAAGGCACAACCATCATTTTAGGGGGAAAGGTCTCAGAACACATAAAACGACTGGCCTTAGGTTTAATCTTACCCTTACAGCCTCATCCACTTACAAGGATGAATAAAACTGCTATTCAGTTATCAAGCACAAAGAAACACATGTCCAACGTACAATGAACAAAGGTCAGCCTGACCAGACTGGAAAGGCTCCAGCTGATGGAAAAGAATCCAGACTGGTTTGTAGGCAAGTGCCTGCTGATGCCAATGTACTTTAAAACAGCAGCCCCCAAACCCAACCGCTGAAACACACGGGCTCGGGCTTCTCAAACATTTAGTCACTGCACCTCCAGTTTGGAAATAAGCTCTGTCTTATGCAAGAGCTTAAAACATGCTTCTGAAGAGCGTGTCTTCATGCTGCTCCAGCACCAGCTCTGACAGACAGACAGCAGTGCCAGCCCAAGAGGAGTTACATAAACGAGCCTGGATGGGGATGAAGAGGAGCAGAACGCGGGTCTGAATCGCTAATCAAGAGGCGAGCACAGCGTTAGAAACAAGGCCAAGATTTAACTCTCTTCTCCTCACACTTACTGGCAACACTTCAAGGGTTTCCACAACTGCCGGCTCCTCATGGCTCACGGCGCTTCCCCGTTGAGGAAGGTAGAGATAAAAGGTCAGGGAAATGGATATGACTGAGCAGCAGCGTGGGCAAGACGACAACTGTCACTCCATGGCTGCATTCCACAAGAGCTGACAGCACATGCCAGCTTTGCCTTATCTGCCTTCCCTCTGATGCGCAGCGGGAGCAGGCGCTGCCTGCCCGGAGCGTGGTCCTGCATCACAAGCACCAACCAACCCCATAGCGTTCCACATGGAATGCGTGAACCTCCTCAAGCCACGCAGGTGGGGTCGGGCTCTCCTGTTGCCTTCTGTTTTAATGCCACTGTAACCTACAGTGAAATACCAAGGTGAGGCCCCTCGCTTCCTTCGACACCATTAATGTCTAAATGAATGTAACTTAAAATCTCAGTGTTTCTGGAGAACGATGGATTCGTATTCTCATAGTAAAATGAACCACCCAGCAGAGAGCAAACACAGACATAGGAACCTGCGCCAATGCCTCGCCACCTTCACAGGGAAGCAGGAAGCCTGTGGAACAAGTAGGGGGTTTGTGCCTTTTGAAAGGGGAAAAATCTACCTTATATAAATAAAACACCCCACTGAAAGCAGTTAACATTTCCCAGGCAAACAAAACAACATCAGTTACTGTTAGTGCTGTTCACTCTGATTCATAGAGCGTATGAGTGATGGAATCGGCAGTAATAGTTCTATAACACCCTGAAATGACGACATTGCCTTATCTACCCAAAGAGCAGAAGAGGTCCTTGCTAAATCTGCCATTACAAACTAATGTCTAGAAAGGCATGCAAAAGTTAAAATGTCTTAACTTTAGACAGTAGATGCTCATGTAAGATAGTAATAATCTCATCATCTTAGTGTATGGCATCCTTCGAAGCTGAAAATTAGAAGCATCCACACAGAAGTACTTGGGTTAGGCACTATCCCTAAAAACCAGGACTAAGCTGTGGTATCTGCCCTTGTTTTGAGTGGTCTCTGCCTACAGAACCATGCCTGGAAATCGGTGTCCACTCGCCTGTGTGCCTTTAACGTGCCGTGTCCTTGCAGTCACCCCCCTCCAGAGTGACAAATGTTGGTCCTCTGTGTGACAGCCAAAGTTTAGGGCTTGGTGGCCACGGGCCTGTGTGCAGAAGGTGCCCTGTCCCCTCCTTTTGATTTCCCTTTTAGTACTAATTATGGGCCAGATTGTTCACTCCTGGAGCCAGGCCCCTCTCCAGGCACTGTAACGGCTCAGGCCCAACCGAGGCTCACGCTGCTCTAATTTGCAGCTTCATTTCACCTGGGACAGTGCCTGGATCAGCCCCAGGCGGGTTCCTGGACCTACGGGTGCGATAACTGACTTAGGGAAATGATTAAATCACAGCGGCATCTCTAGGCCACAAAAGCAAGCATTACGATGTGATCGCTCATCTTTTCCATTTGCCAGGCCTTGATAAATGGTTTTAGTGGTAGCAGATGACTTTCCACACTGGGAACAGCAGGCAGGCCACAAAGCCCAGGCATCCCATGGCCTGTTGAAGACAAGCACTCAGTCTGCAAGCTGCCAGAGCTATGGATCCAGTACAAGTATTCCAGGTTTTCACACTACTGGGGTTTTGTGCTGCTTCTTCCAGTTCCTTCTCTTTGACAGATGCAGCATCCAAGATGGAAAACGGTGGGAATGACGGCAGCAGAGGACATACACTGGTGTCCAAGTGTTCAAGGCCAGTTGAAGGTTTTTCTTTTCACTGCAGTTTACGTCCCCTCTCACAGATGTTACCAAGTCTTTGTGGCTGCACATTGTACACAGCAGGATCAGTAATCTGCAGTAGCCCAAATTTGGGGTGATCATACATTTTTATCCATAAACGCTTTATTTCCATGTGTAGATCTTACTTATTTATAGATTGACATCAGACACTTTGCCTTATAGAGAATAATCCTTGAGAAACTTAAAGAGGAATTTTCATTTGGTGTTTTTCCATTTGGACAAACACAGATTCAAAAATTATCATCATCAGAGATACCATCACTAATGCCTGTCAGGTTCCTCTGGGGTCTCCAACATGCTCTTCCCCATGAGGGTGCTGAGGCGCTGGCCCAGGGTGATGGCCCAGAGAAGCTGTGGCTGCCCCATCCCTGGCAGTGCTCAAGGCCAGGTTGGACACAGGGGCTTGGAGCAAGCTGCTCCAGTGGAAGGGGTCCCTGCCCGTGGCAGGGCTTGGAGCTGGAGGAGCTTTAAGGTCCCTTCAACACAAACCAGGCTGGGATTCCATGACTTTGGAATTTCAGACTCAGTTTAAATTGAGCATAGCTAAAGCAAGACCCCTGGAAGCAGTTCATTAAAGCTGAAGACCTTGCTAATGCATTCCAGAAGCTTTTGCTGCTAATCTTCTAGCAATTGAGAAAACGCTTTTCATGCTCTCAATAGAAGATACAAAAACCCAAACTGAAACTACTGAAAACAAACAAATTCCTCTTCAGCCACACCATGGCAGGTACCACAAGTTAAGTGCTTCGGGTCACAAGTTAAGAAAACAAGCAATTATAAGGCACTCCTTTGCAGCGCTACCTGACACAGCAGGGCCAGGCAGCTATCACCAGTGCAGCCCTGCCTCAGCCACACCAAGCACAGCCCTGCAGCATCCTGAGGCAGATCCCAGTCTATTGGCCATATGGATGTGCAGTGCCACTGCTTGGCTCTTCTCCCAACATCCACAACATGCCTTTGCCAACTGTGTTCTGCAAGGAGAATGGGAAAGCCAAGCTGGCTTTCATAGATTATAAACAAAAATCAGGGGCAGAGAGGTGTTCTGTAGCTCACCCCACATTAAGGGATGTATTGTGGATCAGCCACATTATGGATCAACCACCTTAATGCCACTTCTGACGAAAATGCCTACCTTTGCCACAAAGCCCTTTAAGATGATCCTTGAAAGCACCATTATTTTAATGTACCTAAAGATGTCAGCCCGTGGTTGTCTTCTATGAAAACCTAGTTATGCCAACAAAAACTTGCGAGCCTGCGCACTAAACATCAGCCAAGAATCAATAAACTTGTCTTTGGAGCTGTGCTCAGAAGCTGTGGGAAGGCCAATGTGAGCACTCGAGGAGCAATGTCTATGGGACAGTGCTTGAAGACACTTCACTATTTACATTTAACTGGCCAGTGACTCCGCTTTGATTAGTTCTGGTCATCACTTGCTCTGGTGCATAAGATGATGATGCCTGTTGCTATTTAAAGATCTCACCAGAGAAGTCCAATGACGAAGCTTTGAGCTGTTCTGTACCAGTAAACACCAACAAACAAGCTCATCTGTGCCAACCTAATGCAAAGGCAGTGGGCGAGTACTTGATGTAACTCCAATGGTGTGGAAATCCTCTGCAGGCACCGCGGGTGCAGATTCCTCCACATGAAGGCTGGATGCTGGCTGGGGAGCTCCAGCCCAGCAGCAGAGCTGCTCTGCCCCATCAGTCACCTGCCCTGGTTTGCTCACTTCTCCAGATCAAAGGTATTCCAGGGGTTTGGGGGTGGGGGGGGTTCCCCCTTTTCCTGTCATTTTTACTGAGCATCAAAGCACTTTTGCCAATCTCTGGTTAAAAACCCACAACCTTTGCTTCCACCACACACAGCTCTCAAACCAGACTGGCTTTCCCCATCACGGACACTTGATTTAATCACATTGAGCTGCTCCAGTTGGGGTTGCCAAACAAAATTTTGGAGCATAAAATGAAATATCAGGGCATGGCACTGTGCAGAATAGTGCTTGAAACAGTGAAAGGCATCCCAGAATGATCCCCCACCTGTGTTTTATACTTCCATTACCCTATGCATCATTTCCAGTACAAATATCAGCCTGTTAAAACCCTGTATTAGCTCTGTACAGAAGAAAACCTCTGCTAAAGCTGTGCTCAACACATACGCTCTGGCAGCCGCATTCACATCTCATGCAAGTTGATGCAAGCTTTCATGATCTCAGGGACCCTTTGGATCAGGATCCAGTTTGTGTTCGTGATGCTGAAAGCATGAAGTGACTCAGAATTCCTGCTTTTCCTCAATGGTTTTAGAAAAAGAATTAAGCTATTTGGGTGTTCTTTTCACTCGAGCCATCACACACTTGCAAGAACACAACAAAGCCTGGAAAAACAGCAACAACAAAATGGAAGACGTCATCCACTGCTGTAACCATCCATGAGACACCAAGTTTGCTCAAAGGATGGACCATAAATCATCTGGACCTGCAGGTCCTTCTCAGAGCTGAACCTCTGCCTGATTTTGGGACTTTCACCACGAGGTTTGGGCCTAAGACCTGAATCCTCACCAGCTCAACACGTGTGAAAGCAAAGAGTTCAGCTCTGCCTTCTGTGCCAGGCTCAGCGACCAACCCCTAAGTTATGTTCACCATTAAGGAAAGCAGAGTGGGGGCCTCATTCCGTGCAGCTCATGGGCTGCCTGCGCATTGCTCTGCATTCACTATGGGTTCTTATGCCCCTTTCATTGTAAATTACAGAGCTGCAATTATGTGGTAACTCCACAGAAATGATCAGATTTGCAGTAGTGAAAGGAGAAGCTAAAGCATTGGACTTGATGATCGTAAAGGTCTTTTCCAGCCTGTTTGATGATATGGTTCTTAAGGATAGACACAACAGTTCCTAAATGCAGCAAACCCAGCAATGTTCAGTACAAAACCATAAAACCAAGATATATTCATGCGTATGCCCTTAAATACCGTCTAAGACATTTCAGCAGCCTAACTGATCTCTGATATACTTCCATTTCTGTTGTGTAGTGTAAGTCGCTTTATATCCATTGCACATCACTAAATACACTTTGTTACAGAGCTCTTAGAACCACTAGGAATAAATCTGGCTTTTGCTCATCTTGTTGACATCACATCACAAATACCTAAGATGCAGAAACATCATAAACCTGAAGTTTTTGCTCCAGGAACTCCATTACAAAGCCATTACTGCACTGCAGAAGACCCAGTTTTCCTCCTTGGCATGCTTTGCTTTAAGGCTGGGTGTTTATAAATTATTTCCTTGTGGAACCACCGAGCTCCGTCTCATCCTGCCCCTGCTTGGCTGCCGGCACCGTGTGTAGGAGAAGCTGTGAGGATGCAGCAGCACAGCACTTTCAGCTCTATTTTCTTCCCCAAGAAGAACGCGATTACACACATACTGACACAGGGTATTTTTGTCGGGTGGGTGTTAAACCATCCAAACCGACTCCTCGAATGCTGCTGGGCCAGAGCAGGCACAACACAGGCAAAACCAGGGTCAGTTTTGAGCATGGTGTGCGAGCTGACCCATTATCTCACATTGATGCACTTGCCTGGGGTCTGTTGGGCCCTCACAGGGCTCCTGATCCCCTCAGTGGTACCCACAGCAATGGCAATCTTCTGAACCTGAAGTTCTCAGGTGGGGTTTTAAACAGGTGCAGCCTCAAAGGCCTGTGCATCCCATCAGCTCCCTGCTACGGGGGGCCTGGGACAAACCTCTGCTTTTCACACACAAACTTAGCACCAGCTCCCAGCGATAATAAATGAGAGCAGAATTTGTCCCATCACAACTTGGGAAGACAAGCAAATAGAGCAGAAAAACAGAGAGACAAGAGGGAGAGCTACCTTAAACCCTGTTTAGCTGTGGAATACCTTTGCTTTGAAAGGATTTTAATAGAAAGCACTCCTCTCCACAACAATGTCATGTTCATAAGCTTTTGTCACTAATTAGTGATAGCATTCACATTATGTCTGCACTTAAATGGTGTCACTACTCTGGATTTTATTTCTATTTAGGTTTAAAATCCCTATTTTAATCCCATTAGCTAAACAGTAGCTGCTACAACTGAAATGTTGGAAGCTTTTGTAAGACAAACACCAGTGGATGGCTTTCTCCAATTCATTCACACACTACCATCCTCACTTGCAATTCAAACCTTCCCATACCACGCTATCTAATGAGTGTACTTTTGTTAGTACCTATGCAACTCTCTTGACTTCAATTAAATTATAAGGATAAACAGGAGCAGAATTTGACCTTCTGGGTATATCCAGACAGAGAGGACAAGCACATGATATCTCAGAGTCAAATCTCATGCATCTGGTCATAAACTCCTTTGCAATGATGAATTGAATTAGCCTGCGTAACAGACATCAGAGCAAAGAGCTTAATGTGTTTTGATGCTGAGATGAGCTACAGACAATTTATTAGGAAACAAATAATCATAGTAAATTACAGTTCACAGCTGAAAACAAGAGAAAAGTGCCTTAATATTAATAGCTTTTTCCACCAGGCAATTTCCAAGCACACTTTCTGCTCCTCTCTGGATCAAGCAGGAAAATAACAGTGCAACAGCCTCAGCACAGCAGCAAATCAGAACCTGCTTCACCTCCTGCAACCCAGGGCTGGTCACTGCCCTTCTGTAAGCAGTGCATCTCAAAAAGCCTCCTGGAGCACAACCTTGCACCAGGGATGCTAAAGGAGTTTGTAACCGCTGCCTTCTAGGATTGCTTTGCAAGAGCTCATTGTTTCACCTCTGCAACATGTTCTGTGCATCTGACACCTGCCCTCGGGTCTGCGGCAAGGCGCTGCCTGATCTCTGCTCTCAGCTATGAATATGGAGTCCTCGGTGGTCAGGAAATGACAACAGGGAACGTCCTCAAAGCCACAGCAATCACCACAAAAGAAAGGGTTTCAGTTCTTCCTCTACGTTTTGAACGTGGTTGAAATTCAGCTGCTCCCTGTGAGGGTGCTGAGGCGCTGGCCCAGGGTGATGGCCCAGAGAAGCTGTGGCTGCCCCATCCCTGGCAGTGCTCAAGGCCAGGTTGGACACAGGGGCTTGGAGCAAGCTGCTCCAGTGGAAGGGGTCCCTGCCCGTGGGAGCAGGGGTTGGAGCTGGAGGAGCTTTAAGGTCCCTTCCAACCCAAACCAGGCTGGGATTCTGTGATTCTATGAAATGAAATCACAACAAAAGCAGTAAAATGGAGCCATCAGAAGTTCCGGTCCTTGGTGGAGAACTGTGGCTTCCCCCCTCCAGTTTTAACAGTCCTGAGAGGAAAACATTTATCAGGGAAGCAATAAATGGGGAAAATTCAGTTCAGGACCTAAAGTCTGGCAGATCACAGAATCACAAACCAATCTAATCTAAACCTCCCCTCGGGCCGGTTAAAGCCACTCTCCTTGGCCTGTCCCTACAAGCCCTAGTCCAAAGCCCCTTCTCCAGGTTTCCTGTAGCCCTTTTAGGCACTGGAGCTGCTCTAAGGAAGCCTTCTCCAGGCTGAACAAGAAGTGGAAGCTTTTTCCTGAAGCAGCACAGAACAGACGTGGAAAAATCCTTGTTTGCCTGAAAAGATTGATTTCCTCATGGAGATGCCTCGAGTAGGTTTGAAAAGAAGAAACCGGTCCTTAAACAGCTTCCCAAGAGCCAGCATCCACCCCTGCAGCTCTTCCGCAGGGAGCTTCACAAAGCCACCCCTAAGGCATGAGGCCGGTACCTGCCATGCTGCAAAGCAGCGCAGGTCTCTGCAGCAGGCTCTGTGCACTGTGGGCTTACAGGGAAAATCAAGTTGCTTACAAATGCCCTGAAACAGCAACTGGGCTGCTATGGAAATGTGCCCAAAAGGGGCATTTGGGACACACAGCATTGAGATGCAAGCTCCCCTTCACCATGAGACACTGAACGCAGCCCAAGGAGACCCACATGCAAAGAGGCCAAAAGAGACCCTGTTCTTCTGCAATGCAAGGAACACTAATGCTCTTTGGAGGAGAAAACAGCTCAGCTCCAAGACTTCTTCACTGTGCCATTTGCTTCCATGCTGCTGCATGGAGTCCCTGCCTTCAGCCACTGCCTCCTGCCAAATACATGAGTATGATGACACTGTCTAAACACACACATCACCTGAAATACGCTCTGCTCACTCCAATCCCAGCGTAACCTGCTCCAGCACAAATCATTCCACTACACATCCTTCATTCCACCACACATCCTTCAGAGGGAATGGAGAAGCCACAGGAGGTAAAAATGAAACCCTGGCCCCCCACTGATGAAGGATTTGAACTCCTTAATGGTTTGCATTTTGCTTGCTGAAAATTTCCAGGGCTTCTCCTCTTGTGAGAACGGTGCAGCCTCTATGAGCAGGGCGATTTCAGATCTTTAGGCATGCATTAATATAAATCTATATTCATATATATACACACACATACCAGGTGTTAGAGACAAGGGCTGACAACGTATTTTGTACTCAGTGCTAAAGCCTTTTTCTTACTGTCAACTAGATGGAGAAATAGGTTGGAGAGGAGCTCAGAGGTAGCTCCTGTACATGATTTAATAGTCAGACTTATCAGTTCATTAGCAAGATAATGATTGCTCGCCTGCCCTTCTTGTCAACGATGAACGTTCCTCTCTCAAGGTACTGTATTTTAGGTAAGCATTTATCAAGAACAAACTCATTCTGTTCTGTTAATGTTTTATTTCTGTTAATATCAGTTACGTTTTCTCATGCTGCTCACCCCATGCTGCCAAAGTCAGCACATTCAGACTAATGGACTAGAAAAATGAGAGGTATTTCAGGAAGGACCCAATTTCTTTTGCTTGAAGGTTTCCCAGAGCTATTCTAAAGGATAAAGATATGTCCCCCTCATTGAAATAGAAGGGAAGGACATACCAGGTATGAGAAATGCTCAGAATAGGATGAAAAGGATGGGTGAAGGTACAGACTCCTCTGTGGAGAGTCACTAAGCAGGTCCGTGTATAAAAGAGATGAGTTGGGGGGAAGAAACATGATAGATATCCATCAAGCCCTGGTGGCATGGAGAAGATGGATTGGGAGCAGCTCCCTGTCATCTCCAGTGCAAAAATGAGGGCTCCAAATAAATCTGGCAGCAGAGAATAACTCCTGACAGCACAGAAGGGAGCGTAGCTGCTCCCTAAGTGACCACGTAACTTACTCACACGAGTTCAGGGTGACCACTCCGAATCAGATCAAGGAGGAGCAATTCAGATTTACCTAATCTCAGGCTAACCCAACAGCCAGCACTGATGAGGCTGCTTCTGCTCTGTCCATATTCATGGATGAGGTCCTGAATTGCAGGAGCTGCCCAGAGGAGGTGCAAGTCCTGGGCAACAGCCATCTCCCACCTCCTTACTCTTACCCCAGTTTTGTTCCTGGGGTAAGGCAGCGGGGCTGAGGGGGCACTGGAGCACAGAATGAAGGTGGCCACAAGAGAGCCCTTCTGCTGTGACACAACATGCAATAGTGAAAGGAGGAAAAACCACCAGCCACCCAAAACACCATTGTAAAAGGGAATAAAGAAACCTTAGGACTATGTTAAGTCCAAACTCTGAGTAAGAGAGTAAGGGCTTCAGAGCTCAGCATTTCTAAAGCCAGCTACAGACCAGAGCCAAACCCAGCAACAACCAATGCAGTCCCATTTAGCTCCATGTGCTTGGAAAGCCACCCATGTGCTGGGCTGCACCCCCAGAGCGTGAGCAGCAGCTCAAGGAGGGGATCCTGCCCCTCTGCTGTGCTCTGAGGAGACCCCCTCTTCAGCCCTGCTCCAGCTCTGGGGCAGCAGCACCAGAGGGATGTGGAGCTGTTGGAGCGGGGCCACAGGAGGCCATGAGGATGCTGCGAGTCAGGTAAATTAAATCAGAACTGAGGAGAGAAGCAAACGATACAACTGGGCTTTGTTTCGTTTTCCCCACCCTCCCCATGGATACAGGTTGAGTTTCTTCATTCATTTTATGCAAAAAAGCACCATTCCTAAACTAAGATGTCTTGGACAAGGGCTAAATATGGAATGACACTTTGCATCACACCTATTTATGCTAAATCTGGCCACCCAGAAATAGCAGCGATGATTACAGAGCGCCAGCAGCCCTCGCACGCTGACTGGCAGCTCCAGGATCTCAGTTCTTAACTTGTGGAAGTTAACATATTGTTGCCATTATAAATGGAAATAATCATTCAGCAGCAGAGTGCTAATGACATCCCATTAAAAGGAATGCCCTTCCCTGGCAGAGTGATGCACGGACACCAGGGAGCCTTGGGAAATGCATGGAATGCTTATGTTAAAGGAGTTTCTGTGCACAGGTTTGAAAGGTGATGTGCTACCAGAGGCCAGCGTGGCACTGGTCATTTTTAGTATGGCCTCTTTCACAGATACTTCTGCAGAATTCCTGAAACATGGATTTACCGGGGGGAAAAAACCCTTAGAAAAATGCTGCAGCATCTGCAACCATGGAACAACAAAGAAAGAAATCCCTATTTTGTGGCCCTAGGGAAACTCCTACCAATAGGTGCGTGTGAACAGATTGGATGGGGCTTGGAGCAAGCTGCTCTAGCGGAAGGTGTCCCTGCCTGTGGCAGAGGCTGGGGCCGGATGAGCTTTAAGGTCCCTTCCAACACAAACCAGGCTGGGATTCTGTGATTGTTCTATAATATGATTAGCTGAGGTTTGTTCTTATTGTTCCCCATCGGGGTGTAAGTCTGGGACAGCCCATGGAGATTGTCCCGGAGATGGTTCTGAGCCAAATCCTCTGTTCTAGGTGACACTTATAAACCACAAACCACATTGTTGTACAGACCATATTAATACATGACTACAAATAGAACACGTCTACGTTCTAGCATCTCTCATGTAAACTGTTCTTCTGCTAAGTAATTGCTAAAAAACATTGTTCAAAAAACCATTAAAGTTCAGCTCAATGCTCCCATTGCTTCTTCGCTTCAGAAAGCAAGGGATAGTCCTACTTGACTGCCACTCCGAGATACTCAAAGTCATAAAGACTTTCATGACATTTCTGATCCAGTTTGGTTCGATACTCAACCCCCCCTTTACAAACTAACCCTGTCATCTGTGTGAATAAATGAATTTTGCCCAGTTGTGGAGCTTCCAAGAGAATTATTAAACCTTGGGATGTTACTGATACCACCATAGCTAAATACCTGCGCTGCAATGATTCATCTCCCTGCCCAGACACAGCACCACAACATCTCCTGAATTCATGAGGCAATGAGTGTGTCTGTGAATCAACAGCAGCACCTCTGCTGTGCTCAGACCCGGAGGGGGTGACAGCTTCCACACAGGTGACACTACAGGGCTCCAAAGGCAGGTACATCCCTGTGCTGTGCATCAGACACATCCTTCCCTCGGAGCAGGAGATGGGATCTGGTAGACCCCTGAGTTCTATGACACAAGTCACTGCAAGCACCCGGTGCTAGCCAAGGGCACAGAGGTGCAGGACATTCTACACGATGAGCCTTTGGGGCAGTACTTCCTAATCTGTCACAGGACAAGGCACGGATGAACAAAGGGAGAAAGTATCCAAAGGCTACCAAAGCAATGCAGGATGTGATCATGAGCCCAGGAAGTACAAGAGGATCCTGGACTCCTGCTCAGGCTGCACCTCCAGTTGCTTCCCAGCACCCACCTGATGCTCTCCTCTCCCCACAGATCCTCACTCCTCCATGCCTCCACACTATCCCACCTCTTTCCCTTCTTGCAGTGCAGGAGGGGACCAGCACCGATGCTACTCAAAACAAGGGGGGTCATGAAAGCTCATGAGATGACACTGCTCACCCACAGGTAGCACCATCCATGCCCATGGAGGCTCTCCCTCTCTCCCATCCACACTACCTGAGTGCCCTTTGCACTCCGCCTGGGTGACCACACAGGCTTTGCACTGAAACATCCATATGGCAAGGGGCCTCCAAAGGCAGGTGGCACTGTGCCACACTGCTGGGGGACCACGGCACTGCTCCTGCCAGCTCCAGTGGCAGCACATCCACCATCCAGCCAGCCAGCCATCCTGCCCCAACCTCTGGCTTTACCAGCAACCAGCATGAGCAAAAGCCTCACACCTCTTCCTCCTCCTCTGTGCACGACCATGAGCATCACAAAGCCTTCCTGTTATAAACCAAGAGGATTTGGGGGTGTTCTGCCACTGGGCAGGAATACCTAATGCAAAAATGAGCATTCCTCAACAGAATCTAATGGAGGGTAATCCATCTGAGGTGCTCCTCCATCACCCTGAAGGACTCTTCACCCTTTGTTTCACATGAATTTGTAACCAGCCTCTCCCCGGTGTTCATTCAGACCATCACGAGGTGCTCAGGTAACTCATGCACCTCACAAAGCTCACTACACAACACGCAGGACACCTGGAATCATGGCACATCACTCTGCAACGCGTCCCTGTGCCGTGACATGCAGGCACCTTCGCTTCTCCTACAGTGCTTGGCTGCCTGCATGGGCAGGAGGCTGCAACACTGCTGTCCAAGTGGCTGCATGTGAGGAGGAGGGTGCAAACTCAGTGAAGATGAGGAAGAGATGCCCAGCACTCAGCAGAAACAGCACCTTTGCTGGTCTCAGGTTCTCATCTCTGATTTTGGCACCTTCCCACTGATTAGCCGTTGGAAGCCATCGAGCATTTCTAGAAACAATTCCTGAATGGATGACAAGCCAGAGCAGGTGACTTTTGCCAGGAAAAGACAACGGAGCATTTCCTATTTCTGGTTCATCACCAGCATCCAGCCCGCAGAGCACCAGGAGACAACGCAGCGCTACTGCTGCCAGAGAAAGCATGATGGGTTTGGGAAAAGATCCCTCGCCATATAAGGGCTGTGAACAGTTTCCCACTTAAAGACAACGTGTGGGATCACATTCACAGACACAGAAATATGTTCTGTTCCCTGACACCCACGGGCCTAAAACACCGGGCTGAGGCGCTGGCAGGAATAAGAACCATTTGTTAAGTACAGAAAATGCCTCACGTAATGAGAGAGCTGCTGAAAGGCACCAATTTAGTGCTCAGGCTTTCAGATGCAGGGATTGTTACTGGAACCACAGCAAAGCCACAGCATTCCCAGAGGTGGAAACACCCAGCGCACGCACCATGTGGCTGGATCAGTGTACCTAACACCCGAGGCAAGACCAGACACGAGGTACAACAAGGCTCGGACACCAAACACCATCTTTAGTAGGTTCTAGTCTCATGGAGCAAAGCTGCCCACCGGGTACCAAAAGGCCCCTTCATGCTGTGTCGTGTTGCACTCCCCAGCCTCATCCACTTCACCACCAGCTCCCCCAGCCTCCAGGCATCGCTCCAGAACCACTCTCACATTTCCCTCCTGTCGGTGGCTCCAGCTTGTCCAAGTCCTTGTGTCCAGAGTAAGAATGAGCAGAAACATCTCACAAGGCATCTACCAGGGGGAAGGGCCTCTGTCTGAAAGACTCTTCCATGGTCTGAGAACAACAGCGAAGAGAAGATGGGAAGACAGTGCTGGAAACAGAACATACCGTGTCTGAATGGGGAGGGTGTATGTATATTTGGGAATAAGGTGACACAGGAGAAGGAGGCAAAGGGAGGGATTGATGGGGTTTGACCTGGGAAGAGCTGGAGCCCAAGCTCCAGGCCCTGCCACTGCCTCTGGGACCTGCAGCCACAGCTCCACTCCTTGGCCACCAAAGGCACCCAGGCCTCTGACAACAGCTCCTCTCGTTCCCTCACAGCGCATCCTCAGCCTCACCGCTCCGGTCCCACCAGGACCTGTTCACCTCCAACCACAACCATCTGTTACAGATGAATCCATGCATGCTGCGGAACGGAAGGGCAGCTCTGATGATGGCCTCTTGCGCAACTCCAGACACAGCATGAGTGAGGAATACGTCCACTGGGACCCTGGGCTCCTCTCCAAGCAGCTTCTGGAATGCCACCTTCCTCCTGGCACACCATCATCTTTCTTCCACAGTCTTCCCTAAGTCAACTGGAAATTCGGGAAGCACCAAAACAGAGCCACCAACCGAGCAGTATTTTAACATCAGACACTAGAAAACAACCCCAGAGCTTTAAATTCCACTCAATTCCCTGCTCTGGAGCAGCACTCTCCAGGGAACAGAGCATCAGCTCCGTGACTCGAGGTCAGTGCCCATAGCCCGCAAGTCTTACTGGTGGCAAACAGACGGGCACACTCTGCTCTGCTGCTCCCCATGCCACATAGCATGATCCTCAGATTCCTGTGTATCCAAACGCTCTTCCCATACATGTTTTCTACCTGGAATATTGCTCTGTTTACAGTCTGTGTCACATCTTCCAAACTTCACACTCCGGTGATAAGCCCAGCATCAAAGATGCCACAGGGATGTCTTTACATCCTAAGCACATCGCTTAATACCAGTAACGACTGACAAGCTACATGACATGAAGCCATGTCTGCTTCCCATCCCCAGGAATTCGCACAGCTCATGCAGACCCTCCGGCATTCCACACATCTCCTTTATTGGATTTCAATAAACAGTGTCGCTGTCCCTCACCCAAGCAACACACATTCCCATCTTCCCTGCCTGCTCTCTCCTACACTTGTAAAGGGTTAAACTTGTTCTCCTCAGGTTTTCTTTGCTCTCATTTACATCTCTTTTCCCCAGCAAAACGTTCAAGGAGAACAATAAAATAAGGCATTTTCCTCCCATAAGCTCCTCCTGCAGCCACGTATTCATTCTCTTTGGATACAAGTGAACCAAGGGGTGAAGAATGCTCTCCTCCTGAGCTCATGGCTTTCTCTTCTCCTTTATTTACTCTAGCTTGATCCATTAACATTGCCCCTCAGCAAAGCACCTCTCGAGCTGTCTGGGTTTTATGTTCCTTTACTTCCCTGATTTTGCACTTTGCTACCAACCACCCACAGCAGCTTCTCCTCCCAGCTGCCAGACCTCTCCCACAAGGTTCTGCCCAGCCTAACCCACGGCTTTCCAATGCGTCCTCCCTCCCAGCCATCCTTCGGCTCCTCCGCAACTTGTGGGCAGGTCGCACTACACCTGCCCAGTGAAGACACACTGTAAAACACAAAGGATGCCTCTGCATCCCTAGGAAAAGAAACCGGCCTGACCAACAGCTACGGTTCTGAAGGACTTGTCCCAGGGTTTGATGCAATCTGCCGTGCCGGCAAATTAAAGCCTGCAGAAACCACGCTAAAATTAGAGAGAGCTGAGCTGAAAACCAAGGACACATGGTGGTGGCTCTTGCACAGCTTTAAATAGGGTTTCATACAACATGGAGGTGCTTGGTCTGCGCTCAGCTCAGAGCTACCGGGAGCATTCATTTATAGACTGAAGCAGCGCTGACCCTTCCTGGGACAGTTTCTACCTGGCTCATCACAGGGTCACTGCTGTGGGCTCCCAGACAGTGATGGACGGGCCTGCAGATGAGTGCCTGTGAGCGGGGCCCTGCTCAAAGGGAAGCATTTCCTCCTGCTCCCATTCACACAAGGTCTGACCCACAGCTCTCCACAGCAAGCCCAGCCCCAGCAGAGCCACCCAGGACCAGGGTCCGGGCTCCCTGGGATGGAGCTGCTGCTCCCACCTCACCCACTGGCAGAGCAGAGAAGGGGCTGTCATTACCCATACACCTAAAGCCTAAATTCACCATTCCCGAGGCACTGGAGAACCTCTGCTCACATCGCTCCCTGCTCCCATCCCAGGCTCTGAACAGCCCCCAGGCAGCAGCTATGGCACAGTGGAACTGGCATCAGGCAGAGGATGGAGCAGACCTTGGGGTGGCCCAATGGGCATAGGGCTCTGGGGCTGCTCCCTCAGGAGCATCCACTGACCCCACTCCAGTGGGGGTTAATCCCAGTTTTCCGGGTCTGTGGTGAAGTTCAATGCTCTGCTCACATCACCAGTGTCTCTGCTTCAACCACACACCACCAAAGCTTGGTACAGATGGAGATACCCCAGGGGGCTGTTAATTCCTCATGGATTCTGAAGTTTTGTGGCTTTAGCAGCGTGCGCATCTGTTGCCTTGGGATACTCCAGAGCTAACAGAAAACCTCCCTTTGCAGATCCCATTTTGCAAGGAGCTACGAATTCCACTCGTTTTTAGGGCATTATTAAGGAGCCTTTATACATCCCCTGCTTCCGAGCTGCGGCTCCCTGTGCGCTCCCACCGGGAGCAGCGGGCAGCTGGCTGGGGCTGCTGCCACTCCAGCCGCTGCAAACCCACTCTGATGTAAGCCCAGGGGTTTAAGTATTTCCTATTATTTGTATCACAGAAACAAATGAATTGTAAATACTCTTTTATCAAAGTTCTACACATCAAACAGCAGCAAATGTTGAGGCTCACACGGACATCAAGCTCACACCAAGGCATCTGACTGCAAGATCAGTAAATTAACATGCTTTTCAAATGAGTACCAGTATTACCGCGGCTTGAGACATGAAGAAACCTTTCATGAACAGAAAACCCCACGACCTCCCCAGGAGGAAAATTCCCTTCCCATCCGCACACCTACAACCTGAGACAACAGCAATAATCTGGGAAAGGAGGTCACGTTTTCCAGGATGCACAATTCATCTCTAAGGATGCAGGCTCTGGAATCAGCTGCTCCTATCTGACAACTCGTTTGCTACTTCCCAGCGGTGGCTGCAGCACCCGGGCGGAGGTTGCCATGGCAAGCGGACGGCCTCTAACGGCAGAACCCACCAGATGAAGTCACTTCTCTCGTCATGGAGGCATGAGGAAGATGCCTCAGCTGTCTCCCATCCGCTCCTGAGGGTTACCACTACCCACAACACCTGAGGTCAATACCGGGGACCACACGTGGCAGGGTGTAGCTGGAAACCACAGGTGTGCAAAGCCCCAGTGAAGGGCGTTAAGAGAAGCGATGGGCAGAAACATGCAGCGTGTGGATCGGTTTGATTTCACCAAAACCCAAGGAACTTCCAGCAGTGCTTTCACGGACACGACCCTTCCCCAGCACAGCCTCATAGAAATAAAGGCTCCAACCCAGCCGTGCCTCGGCTCCCCTGGGACCCGCTCTCCCTTCTGCCCTCGGTGGCTGGAGACGGGTCCGGGAGATGCCAACGTGAGAAGCGGTGCCCCGGGACCCGTCTCTCGCTGCCCGGGCTCAGGGAGGTCCCTCCGAGCCCCCCCCGGGGGCGGGACGAGCTGGTACCCGCACGGCGAGCACCCAGCGCGGGGCCGGGCGCTGGGCCCGGGGCTGGCAGGGGGCGGCAACGGCTCTGCTGCCCCCCGAGCCGCGGTGCTCCGGGAGGGAGCTGCAGGCACCGGGAAGGGCGCAGAATCCTCCGGAGCGGCGCTGAGCGCGGCGCCTCGCTCCGGGCAGGCTGAAGGCAGCGATCGCTCAATGCAGCGGAGGCGGCGGCGGCGGCGGCGGCACCGGGCGCGGGGGCTGCCCCCGCGGGGAGCCCTGGCGCCGGCCGCTCCTTTGTCCTCGGCGGAGGCTCCGCGGAGCCCGGGCTCTCCCTCCCCGCAGCCCGACGGCATCCCGCAGCGGGGGCGGCTGCGGAGCACCCCCAGCATCCCCCCTCCGCCCTTCCCGCTCCAGCCCAGCCCAGCCCGGCCCGGCCCCGCGGTACTCACGGTGCAGGCGGGAGCGCGCGTCCATGCGCGGCCAAGCCGCGGTCCGGGGCCGCCACCGAGGGCTGCCCGCGGCTCCCGCCGGCCCCGCCGCGCTGAGCCCACCCCCGAGCACAGGGCGGCGCCCGGGCACAAAGGCAGCGGCGGGGCGGGTCCCGCTCCGCTCCCTTCTGCTCCGCTCCGTTGCGTTGCGCTGCGCTCCGCGCCCGCGCTGCGCTCCGCGGCGGCGCAGGGGCGGAGGGGGCGTGTCGCGGCCGCGCCCTCCCCGCGGTGCGATGAGGGGCGGAGCGGAGCCGCCCGGTCCCGCCCCGCCCCGCCCCGCCGGGTACCCCGCGGTTGGAGCATCCTCGCCGCGGCAGAGGCATCCCCGCGCCTCGGGGGAGCCGCCGAAACCCCCGCGAGCCGGGATCCGTCCTCTTGGCTCGGGATGAGGCCCGGGGGCTTCCCGCGGGGGAAGGGGGGGGTGCGCAGCCACCATCCCCAGCGGGACATAGTCCACAGCCTGAGAACAGCCCCATCGCTGGCAGTGCTCAAGGCCAGGTTGGACACAGGGGCTTGGAGCAAGCTGCTCCAGTGGAAGCGGTCCCTGCCTGTGGCAGGCGTTGGAGCTGGAGGAGCTTTGAGGTCCCTCCCAGTCAAAACCAGTCACGGATGTTATGGTTCTGGGGTCTCCCCAGAGCACAGCAAAGGGGAGAATCCCCTCCCTGAGCTGCTGCTCACGCTCTGGGAGTGCAGCCCGGCGCACGGGGTGGGGGTGTTCTGGGCTCAAGCGCACACTAAAGCCGGGTCATGGCGGGGCTTCTCCTCACCCAGCATCCCAAGTCCTTCTCCTCAGGCTGCTCCATCCAATCTTCCCCAGCCTGTGTTTGTGCTGGGGATTGAACTCCATGAGGTTCAAACAGTCCCACTTCTTCAGCCTGTCCAGGTTGCTCTGGATCCCATCCCTTCCCTCCAGTGTGTCGGCTGCACCACTCAGCTTGGTGGTGTTGGCAAACTTGCTAAGAGTGCGCCCGATCAGACTGTCCATGTCCATGGATGACCACAGAATAAAATGTTCTTTCGGTAGAAACACATCAAAGAGAAGAAGCCTTTGCTGTTCCAAGCAGTTGCACATAAAACCAGTGCCAGGTACACATCAGTGCTGAACATGCTGGGAAAGGCAAACTGCCATCTGCGCAGGGGCACTGGGTACAGCAGGGACAGCTTCTGGTGGGCAGTTGATGGGGATCTGTCTCTCAGAACATCCACTGTAGCACAAGATGTTGGTTTTCCATATAAAAGGGAGTTATTCTCCTTTCCTGTATGTTCCTGATAAACACTTCCAGGATCATAGCAGCCTTCCAGTATCTGAAGGGGGCCTATAGGGATGCTGGGGAGGGGCTCTTCATTAGGGACTGCAGTGACAGGACAAGGGGGAACGGGTTCAAACTGAAACAGGGGAGGTTTAGATTGGATCTAAGGAAGAAATTCTTTGCTGTGAGGGTGCTGAGGCACTGGAATGGGTTGGCCAGGGAGGTTGTGAGTGCTCCATCAGTGCCTGGCAGTGTTCAAGGCCAGGTTGGACAGAGCCTTGGGTGGCCTGGTTTAGTGTGAGGTGTCCCTGCTTCTGGCAGGGGGGTTGGAACTGGATGATCTTAAGGTCCTTTCCAACCCAAACTGTTCTATAATTCTATTTTGCAGGGTGAAAAGACTTGCAACCGGACAAGCCATGGAAGAATCTAGTCCTTACCTATGGCATACAGATGGATCTTTCTGCTCAGTAAATATGAGTGTGGAGTGAGGGAAATACCATGGGAAGCTGCAGAAGTGCAGGGGAGGTGGGAGCCTTCCCCAGAGGGCACAATCCCCAAAGCAGGAGCTGGGAAGAGGATGGGGCAGAGCTTCAGCTCTGCGCTGGGCTTTATTTCCTGTTTGATGTTGCTGAGATTCCCACCTGTGTCACCAGCCTGTCCCCCTATAGACACCCTCCCAAGAGGGACATGGGGAGAGGAGCCCAATGCTGTTGTAATTGGTTGCTGGCATGAATGTGTCATTGCTTCCCTCTGCGAGGAACATTGAGGTGGTTGAACATAGAATTATAGAATCATGGAATGGTTTGGGTTGGAAAGGACCTTAAAGCTCACCCAGATCCAACCCCTGCCATGGGCAGGGACACCTTCCACTAGAGCAGCTTGCTCCAAGCCCTTGTGTCCAACCTGGTCAACATCATACAGCATCATACAAAGGTATTGCCAAAGACCATTCCAGTATCCTGAATCATTGTTGATCTTGAACCACCAATTCCCTTAGTCTTACATGAATTTCACAGTGGCTTGACTTCCACTAACTCATGAGTCATGGGATTCCTCCAGCCAGTTTTATAGGAAAGCTGGATGTGTTCCTTGAGGGGGCCCTGCAGGTCTGGGCTCAGCAGTGGCTGTTGGAGTCACTGGCTGGAGAGCAGTGTGGTAAACCAGAGCTCTGCCTTAAGACTGATCACCCTGCAATAAAGTTATGTGTTCTTGTTTTTAGGGAGTTTGTAATGTATAGAGAAGGAACAGTTCTTGAGGACACAGTTCCTTATATTTAATGCATGGTGGTGCCACACAGCTCTGAAAATTTCCCCTGCAGAAGTCCCAGCATCTTATTTTGCCTGCTGGTTTTGCTAAGTCTCTCAAGTGCTACTTTATATACTCCCAGACAATGACAATCTCCATTTCTGGAGGCTTTCATTCTAAGACTGAGAAGAGCAGATGAGTCATGGGCTGTGGTGGTAGAGATGGATGCTGAGTTTCAGGCCATCTTCTAAGTAGGCCACAGCGGGTGGTAGCTTAAAGTCCAGTTGGGTGCTGTGAGATGGTAATGGGGGTTTCAGGCTGGGTGTGTAGGGGACCTACCAGTGCAGTATCTGGCTTAAAAGGTCAATAACTTTGGAAACAACATGAGCTGTCAATAATGAACCTTCTTCTTGGGAGTCTTGGAGGGGGAGAAGCAAAAGTGGGAGGGATGGATGAGATGGGATGGGATGGGATGGGATTGGATGGGATGGGATGGGATTGGTGGGAGCACCCCTGCCTGCATCGAGCGTCAGTGCATCACTGCACTGCCACTGTCACCTCCACTGCCACTGCAGCTGCTGCCACCACCAGTGTCCCACCAGTCCCGGCCACCCCATGAGAGGGAAGGCAGACCTGTGGCTGGGAGGCAGCAGGCACTTGCCCGCTTCCTGGTGTCTTGAACAAGGCTTTGAGAAGTCTCTGTGCATGGAGGACGTTGTTGGGCAGACTGATGGAGCTGTGATAGGGGGACAGTGAGGGGGAGGAGCAGGTCACAGGAGCAGACCTGTGACCTCATGTCCTGGTGCTGCAATTGCTCTCAGATTTGAAATGTTAATATTAGAAGCAGCACATGGGGGGTGCTGGGATGCTCCGGGCTGGCCGCAGGGGTCAGGGCTATTGTCAGAAGCATCTCTCATCCCCTCACTGCCATTTTGTTTCCCCCAAACCATGTACCTGCCTCCCAAGCTCCGATGTTCGGGTGATGCACAAAAGCCTTCCCTACTCTTTAAATTCCACCCTGGAGAAGGCTGAGCCTCGAGGTTGCTCCAGCAAAACGTCTGCTTCAAACCTAATTACAGCTGTCTCTCAAATCCATAATTTCATCTAAATTTGCCACAATTCATGCATGACTTTCCCTGCCAGAGCCGCCTGTGTGAAGAGCAGATGAAGGTCATCCCTCACTCCGGTGCTAATGTGGGGAAATCGGGGTTGCTTTGATGCAGAGGCTTCCCACTGGTGTTTTCTGTCAGCGCAGTGAAGTTGTTGGCTATTACATTCTGCTGTACCCCTCATCAAAGCTCCCACACGGCGCTTGCTGCCGCGCGCAGAGGGAAGGAGATTCGGTTCGCTCCTTTGCTGCAGTGGGCTGCACTCTGCAGCAGGCGTGTGTCAAAAATACATTGCAGATACTGCAGCAGGAACAAATACTCACCATGTGCTCCATTCTATTCCACAGAAACAGTCTGTGTTTATTCCCTCTTTCATATCCTTCTGACCTTTAAGGCACTTGAATTCTTTCTACCTCTAAAATGAACATGTACACGGTGTGGGTGAGGTGTACATGAGGAACCCCTGGCAGCAGCTGCCCCCGCCAAGGATGGGCTTCCAGCCTGGGGATGCTGCTGATCCCAACGGGAGAGGGAAACCTCGTGGTAAACAATAATCCTGTGCCTGGATATGGACGATGTGGCTCTAGGAGGGGAGATGGTGCCAGCCGTCTGGAGGATGCGGTGTGGAGCGCAGCTCGCTTGTGGAGCCAGCGCTGTGCTCTGCTATGGGATGCTCCTTAGACGTGAGCACACCATGTCCTGCTAAACGAAACAGCCTCACCACCCGATAGAGCGGGAGGAGGACTCATAAAAGCTGCGCTGAAAGAAACAGTGCAAGGGAGGGCTCAATGGTAATACCACGAGGTGCAGAATACGTCCGAGAGCAAGTATTACTTCATAGCCATGTAAACCGTCTGCCAGGTGATCCCTCCATACAGGTCCATGGCCATCATGATCTGGGTTCGGATGTCCTGGAAACCACAGTCTTTACACTCCGGACTCTGCTCATAACTCGGGATCAGAGGGCTCTGATCAGAGGGCTGGAGCAGCTCTGCTCTGGAGCCAGGCTGAGAGAGCTGGGCTGGGGCAGCCTGGGGGAGAGAAGGCTCCTGAAGGGGAGAGCTGAGAGCCAGGGCCTAGCNGAGGGCTGGAGCAGCTCTGCTCTGGAGCCAGGCTGAGAGAGCTGGGCTGGGGCAGCCTGGGGGAGAGAAGGCTCCTGAAGGGGAGAGCTGAGAGCAGCTCCAGGGCCTAAAGGGGCTGCAGGGAACCTGGAGAGAAAGGGGCTTGGGACAAGGGCCTGTAGGGCCAGGCCAAGGGCAATGGCTTGAACCTGCCCCAACAGGGGAGATTTATGTTGGACTTGAGGAGATTGGTGGTGGTGGCTCCTGTTAACAGCAGCCCCTGGCACAGGACTCCCTGTGTCCCAGCCCATGCTCCATCCAGCTCCTGAGGCCAACAGCCACGTCCCCACTGAGTTTAACACCCATTAGATGGGAGATTGAGTAAACTTTCATTTTTTTGGTCTAATACCCTCTTAGCATTTAAAAATAGAGCTGTTACTAAGCAATGGCAGTAAGTAGAAAGCAAAGCTATTGAGGATCGCTTCTGTGAACAGGTATTTTTCCCAGCCTAAGTACTGGAAACGTTGTGGGTTGCCAAACTATGAATCAGAGCCTCCCTCCCCAGCCTGCTTCCCTCCTGTATCCCCAGAACAATAGCAGCAGCCCTCAGGAGCTGTTTGGTTTCACTCTGGCTTTGAACATCTTGATTTGCAGGTCAGGTCTGCAGCCTGTCCACACACCTTAACATCTTTAAACAAAAAGGGAAAAGAGAAGCAGGATGCTATCACAAGAGCTGGAGATACACCCATGGTCCTCAGGTTTGAAAGTGAGGTGCAAGCCTGAGCAGCCACCTCAGTGCATCTACCTGCTGCTGCCCCAAGCACGGCCTGGCAGCCCCACCACATCACCTGGGATGGGATCCTTCTTAGATGGTGCCTGTTAGGAGCAGGGAGATGATTCCAGCTTGATGTTGGCATTGCTGCAGGAATTTTACAGTCTGCATAGAAGCTATGGGTGGAGCAGGGGAGAATCCCAGTTTCCCAGGATGAGCTCACTGGCATGCAGGATGAGCTCATTGGGATGCAGGCTGAGTGTGTATGGGCAGGAGGACATGGATTGGTGTCAAGGCCAGTGACCAGAAGCAGGGAAGGGACAGAAATCACGTCATGAGGTGCTTCTCCCATGCTGCCCTTTTTGTTCCTGCTTTAAGAAGGTGGGAAGAATGGGAACATCCAGCCAGATTAGGATGTGACAAGAGGTGATCCATGCACCCTTGCAGCACTTAGTGTCCCACACAGGCTCCAGACTAACTTCAGAATGAAAATAGAACTATTTTGTCTTTAAGAATGCTTTGTGGTCACTTGCTCAAGGGATCATATTTGTTTCAGAACCATCTCTATGAGGAGTTCAGCAAGCCTGGGTCCACCTTCCACCATGGCAGCTCCAGCCCCAGTGAGAACTGTGCTGCATCCAAAAGCAGTCGCTGTGATGCTTCACTTTGGCTCGACATGCTCAGAGATGTGTTTCCTGAGGATAGATTCTGCTCCCAGCTTTAATCACAGAGACCACTATTATTTTTACTGATCTCAGCAGGGCTCCTGCAGCTGAAAGCTCTAATTCAGGGCACTACTTACGGGCTTAACTTCCCAATGTGATGGAGATTACTCACTGCTGGCAGGCATTTGTGTTGGGCTTGGGTGGAGGGAAGCTCGAGATGCCGGTGGTCCCAGTCACCATTGCACCCACCCACCTCTGCCTGAGGTGTATGAAAACCATGCATGAAATCAGCCTAAATTCCCATCATTCAAATGGTGCCACTGAATAAGAAAAATAAGGATGAAAGGGAAAGATCCCCATAAGACAAGAACCGGGGGAAACGCCACAGGTGCCTGTGATGGAGAGAGCTTTGGGAACTCTGCTCCATCCCTGGCAGTGCTCAAGGCCAGGTTGGACACAGGGGCTTGGAGTGAGCTGCTCCAGTGGAAGGGGTTCCTGCCCGTGGCAGGGGTTGGAGCTGGATGGGCTTTAAGATCCCTTCCAACCACAGCAGGTACCTGCTCTGGAGAGGGATTATGAGCAAAGTGGCTGTGCCATGGGCTGGGACAGGCTCCTACAGCCCCTGATGCTGGGTGCATGGTGTGTCCCTGCTCCCACTGCAGAGGAGCAGTGCCAGGGCCATTAAAAGCTTGTTGGAATGGACAAGTGTTAACAATTTATTTACAGTTACTGGATTTCTTGCAGTGGGGGGAAACTGTAAGATTCATTATTGCACACACTAATTGCTGTGGTTAAGTGTCAAACCTGCACCATGTAATGCTGTGTTTTCACATATTAAAGACATTAATTGCCAGGAAGCAGTTTGCCATGACTAATAAATCTGGTTTTTACAAAAAGAAGAAATCAATATTGAGCATTCTGAGGCTTAGGAGCTGAAGCAGCACAAAATATCTGAAGTCAATATTTCCCCACTGAGCTGTACTGGTTAAAGACCAAGGCTTAGCAATTACATTATGGTTATCAAAAGCTGTTACTGCCCCTGCGACCACGTTACTGTCTGGTTACTACATCCAAATGAATACCATCATAATGCCCAGGAACATGGAGCTGGAGCTGCAGGGGGATGGATGCGGAATGTGGGATGCGGAATGTGGGATGCAGGATGTGGGATGTGGGAGGGGCTGAGCCCCAAACCCCTGCTCAGGATCCAGTGCTGCAGCATAGGGAGACAGGGACAGAAGCAGGCACAGAGCAGTGAGTGGGAGCAATGCCTTTAGCTCCTCTTTACTTCCCCTTTGCTTCCCCTTTGCCTTTCAGCAAGTGAAACAATTTAAATCAATGGCTGTTAAACAAAAAGCGAGAGGCAAGTGTGATTGCAGTGACAGAGAGTGAGGGAAAAGGCAAAAGCAGTTACTTCATAGAGTCTTAGAATCCCAGCCTGGTTTGGGTTGGAAGGGACTTTAAAGCTCCTCCAGCTCCAACCCCTGCCAAGGGCAGGGACCCCTTCCACTGGAGCAGCTTGCTCCAAGCCCCTGTGTCCAACCTGGCCTTGAGCACTGCCAGGGATGGGGCAGCCACAGCTTCTCTGGGCCATCACCCTGGGCCAGCGCCTCAGCACCCTCACAGGGAACAGCTTCTGCCTCAGAGCTCAGCTCAGGCTCCCCTGTTAAGGCAGGTTACTTATTTTGCTCCTTCATTTAACCTCCAGGTTCCCCTAACTCTTAACTCTTTGTGCTTTTCTTAGCAACACCTTCAAATAAAGCTTTGTTCCCATATGGTGGCCTGTCCACTTTGGAATCTAATCACCTATTTCAAGTGTCACTGTGGATTTCTAATGACTCAAGTAAGAGTGGGCACACCTGAGGATGCTTTTCCTCTCCAGCAACACAGAGCTTTTCCAGAAGCTTTTCCAAACTGCTTTTCCAGCAGTTCCCTCTCCATGGGTCCAGAGCCAGCTGGGTATCCCAATGAAGCAGTCTGCAGCATCAAGCTCCCAGCATGGGGGACATACCCAGTTATGACCCAAGCTTCTTGTGCAAATAGCTGCTTAGTGATCACCTCCACTGGAGGCTGCAGCATGTAAGCAGCATTTCATACCCCATAAAATCAAAGTCTCACTTCATTTGATTGTATCATTTCTTATAAGCCATAAACCCCTGCACTTGCCACAGCCTCCTGCCTTGCTGCAGCCATACAGCCCATCCTCAGCCAGCCCTGCCACCTCCTGCTCTGAATGGGAGAACCCCAGTTCTACAACGGGTGGCATTTTAGGGCACTACAAACACAAATTCCCTAGGAAGTGGCTGGGTTGAAGGCACTGAAGCCCTGTTGGAAACTCAGGGCTGTAGAGGGTAAAGAGGAGCATCAGTTAACAAAGGGATGCCAGCTGAGAATGTCTTTTAGAGAATATTAAATATCACACACAGATCAGCACCAAAAGATGCTTAGGCTTGAAGGATTCTCATTTCATAGCCAAAGAGGAATAACAGTTTCTGTCTGAGGGCAGAGTTGCTCTCCCCATGCCCATTTCCCCTCCTTATTAATTTTTCTTTCCTAGACCCACTCTTTGCTAGTCAGATGGTGAAGGGCAGTCAGATGAATGTGAGAAAAAGAGCGCATTTGAAGTTAATCCTGTGCCTTGTCAAGCTCTTTCATGATGATGAGGAAGGAGGTTTGGACAAGATGCAGAGTGAGCTATGTCTGCAGCAGGAGAATAAAAATGATGTTGTGGATAGACTTTCCTTTAGATGCTGATGAGAGGGTCATTGGTCCTCCAGGAGCAAGCTACTCATAGGTCCCTGCTCAAATTCAATCACACAGTTCCCTCTGCTTTATTTTCTGCTACTAATTAAGATGAACGTGGCCTAAAAGTCTGGAATAGCAGAGCCCTGCACTTCCAGGTAACTCCCTCATCTTGCCTATGATATTCTTCCCTGTGAGGGTGCTGAGGCGCTGGCCCAGGGTGATGGCCCAGAGAAGCTGTGGCTGCCCCATCCCTGGCAGTGCTCAAGGCCAGGTTGGACACAGGGGCTTGGAGCAAGCTGCTCCAGTGGAAGGGGTCCCTGCCCGTGGCAGGGGTTGGAGCTGGAGGAGCTTTAAGGTTCCTTCAACCCAAAGCAATCTATGATTATATGTTTCTGTGATCCGTAGCACCTGATGCTCTAAAGCAGCTGCTGCAAGCAAAGCACGTGCTGTTTCATCAGACTTCTTTAACTTCATGGTTCTCAAGATCTCCGTAAGAAGCCAATAGCCAAGAGCAGCACGGGTAGAGATGTAGAATAAACGAAACTAAAAACAAGGCTAAGAGAAACTGGAAAAATAGCTGTACTTTTCCTATCAAGTATTAGATACAGGAGAACCGGGGTCTAAATCCTTGTTAGCTGAAGTAGCTCTCCTGAATCCCTCACTGATTTATGGCAGCCGAGAGTTTTGCACTGGTTCTTGATGACTAGTGTTAGGATAAAGTCTCTTCTCCCAACAATCACTATCACAGCCAGAGTTAGAATAGGGGAGAAAATATCATCCACTACAATAACGGACGTTTTCAATTAACTAAGACTTTGCAGAGGAAGAAAGCAGCTTAGAATTGATAGGTCTGCTAGAGAAAATGGGAAAACCATACAGCTTATGCTAGTGAAAAACTGAAAAGCAGCTGCTGAAGCCCAGATATTCAGAATACAAGTCATATACATTAAAATCATCCAAAGGAATGTTAGATTTCCCCAAACTCTGTGCTTTATTGTGTCAAAAAGATCACGCACAGCAGTGGAACAGCAGTTTTCCCACCACATATAGCTCATGGTAGGAAATGGTGCAGCTCAGCTGACCTTAATGGCTCTTTGAAAGTGAAGAACACCTCGATTTGTAGCAGGCTGAGGTATTTGGATTTGCTACTGTAATGAGGTGACTTCAGGCACCTTATGTGTGAATGGAATGGCTTTACTGCTCTGGAAGAGCAGCCTGTGACTTGTATTAGGTTACTGGACTACTAAATGCAGCATAGGGAGCCAGGGAGTGCAGGTAAAGGGGTAAAGAAACATGGAGAGATGAGCAAATCATTCACCTGTCAGGATCTTTCCATATCCTTCATCAATCAGATTCTTCCATCTCCCTTTTTTGCAAACCAGGGGTTTTGGGACATGTAAGAAATCCCTGAGTTCAGCTTACAGGCTCCTAAAGTTGGGCAGGATGAATTAACACTCTTAACTTCTGCCTCAGTCATCATTTGAGGAAAGGAAAGGGGCTGCAGACATGGCAGGGGGACTTGGGGGTGACCTCTGTGAAAGCCACATTGCTGCTTGAGGCTTGGTTGAGGGATGAAGGCAGAGCCTTGGCCACCTCCAGCCCGAGGGCAGCACAGCAGCACAGGAGCAGCTGACCAGGCCTGTGAAGGGTCTGCTGCCTCCTCACAGGGAGTCCCATGGACCACCATCAGAAGAAGCATTCCCGGCTGGAGCCTGCCTGCCATGGCCTGTGTAAAGAGCAGAGTTGAAAGGAGGGGTGCCTTTCAAGCAGACCTATTTTCTGGAATAGCTGCACTGTGATCTGCTCCCTGAGCAGCCCCTCTTTGATGAATTGCTCTTCAAGTAGAAAACGGAGCAATAAAAGAAGCCAGAACTTCCATTAAAGTTTGCTGCCAGATACATCATTTAGCACAGGGGCTCGCACACGTGCCCCTGCAAAGCAGAGCTTCTTCCTCCAAACCAGCTTCCTCAAAACAGGTTAAATTCAGCAGAAAGCTGGCCCCAAAGTGCTGGGATACTTGAAGACCACAGAGTGTCCATCAGTCCCAGGGGTCACTGATGTCCGCTGATGACCACATGTCCTCCTTTAATCCCAGCCCCACGAGGAGTTCACACTTGTTCAGGGTTATGGATTTGGTGTGAAATTATAGACTTGATGTGAAACAGCTGAAAGGCAGCAAACCTACCACTGCTATCTGAAGGCAGTTTAATGGCAGACAGCCTTTACACTGCCCGGGATAGGGAAGAGGAAACCTTGCTACTTCAATAGAAAGATAAACCCTCAAAACCAGTTGGATTTTTCCCAGTGCTGTCTGACACAAGGCTAAAAGGTCAGCTGTGTACGAGAAACCACATGCTGGGGAAATCGTTAGTTGTTAGGAGACCAACACGGTTTAGTCTCTCTAAAAGGAATAGAGATGTTGTGATATTGCCATGAAGGACAAGCCAGGGAAGTTCATGTTCTCATCGACCACTGCTCCAAAGTCTTTCTCCTTGGGCTGCTCTCAATCTCCTCTCTGCCCAACCTGGAGCTGTGCCTGGGATTGCTCCGACCCAGGTGTAGGACCTTGCACTTGGCATGGTTGAACTCCATGAGGTTGGCATCAGCCCAGCTCACAAGCGTGTCCAGGTCCCTCTGGATGCCATTCCTTCCCTCCAACGTATCCACTCAACCACACAGCTTGGTGTCATCACAAACTTGCTGAGGGTGCACTCAATCCCACTGTCCATGGCAGCCACAAAGATGTTGAACAAGACCGGTCCCAACACTGATCCCTGAGGGACTCCACTCGTCACTGGCCTCCAGCCAGACACTGAGCCATTGACCACAGCTCTTTGCGTGCGGCCATCCAGCCAGTTCTTTATCCACCGAGTGCCCACCTATCAAATTGATGTCTCTCCAATTCAGAGACAAGGATGTCGTGTGGGACAGTGTCGAACGCTTTGCACAAGTCCAGGCAGATGACATCAACTGCTCTACCCCTGTCCATCAGTTCCGTAGCCCCATCGTAGAAGGCCACCCAATTGGTCAGGCAGGATTTCCCCCTGGTGAAGCCCTGCTGGCTGCCACAAGCACCTCGTTGTTTTTCATGTGCCTTAGCATGCCTGCCAGGAGAGTCTGCTCCAAGAGCTTGCCAGGCACAGAGGTGAGACTGACTGCTCTGTAATTCCCCGGGTCATCCATTTTCCCCTGCTTGAAAAGGGGGTTATATTTCCCCTTTTCCAGTCTTTGGGAACTTCCCCTGACTGCCATCATCTCTCAAACATGATGGACAGTGGCTTAGCAACTTCACTCCCCAGCTCCTTCAGGACCCACCGATGGATTTCATCAGGTCCCATGGACTTGTGCACGTTCAGGTTCTTAAGATGGTCTCGAACC
>NDXB01015150.1:98057-111503 GCA_002631895.1 Agapornis roseicollis | reverse complement strand
CAAAACACCAGCTACTAAAGAGAAGAAAAACTGACTGCAACTGCTGAACCCAGGACACTGTGTAATAGTTATCCAATTAATTCTAAACAACTATTTTTGAATGCTTTATAATATTTTTTCTCTTCTTTATTTACCTATACATAAATGGATTCCCATAGGTACACTCATGGCATCATTTGAGTACTTTGCGTACACAAAAAATGTTTATTTTCAATGTTTGTTTTCCATTACTTACTTGATTCATAACAATTAATTTTAAAGTTATGCTGATTTTAGGTGAGATCAGTAGCTCAGAGTTTCTTAACTCTTTGGCCTCTGTCATTGTTGAAATGGTTAATCAGAACATATTCCAAATGTGTATGAAAATAAGTTTTTAATCCTGAGAAATTATTAAGAATATGTCCAACAATTATACATCAGCCTCCAAGACCCTTTTCTCTATTGAGCTGCTAGTTTCTCTGCAGCAGGTTATTTAAGCATTTGCTGTTGAAGAGTAAAGAACAAGAGTAGTTGTTACATCCATGAGGCAGCTCATGTTTTGAAAGGGAGCCGTATTCTTAGGATCTCAGCGCTGTGACCATCACTCACCCAGGATGCACCACAGATGTGAAAAAGCAAAATCCTGGTGCTTTTCAAAATCAGCGGATTTACTGTCATATTGTGTGTGCAGTCAGGATTGAACAAAACATGTTCTGGCTCTTTTAAGGAGGGGCTGCAGGATTAAGAGATGAGCTGAAATCTCATTCCTTACATGTTTGCCTGCTTTCAAACCATCATGAAGACAAAGTCAAATGAAAAAACACTTGTATCTTACTCACTTCCTAAAAGGTTTAGAGAAACTTTTAAACAAAAAAGGATTTACTTGATTAGAGCTGGCAAAGTCAGAACCCAGCTATTACCGGCTGCTGAATGGATGCCCAGAAAAAGAGGAACTCTTCCCCTCTCTACATTGGTGTAATTTATTAGTTTACTGACAGATTGCTCAAGACTGAGATGGTTATTTACCACAGCTATGACTTGGATTGACTTTAGCAATACATGGCATGTACAATTAAGGCCATTGTGTGGCTTCAAGTCATAGTCTGTTTGTTTACATAAGAATAAGAGCTGTATATATTCCATTCAGTAAACTTATTTGTGAATGTCTCGGTGGTTTAGCCTTGTAATCCCAAAGGAGAAATAAGGATGTAACAATTGTGTCTATCCCTAGATCACATTAGACAGTAGACCACATCACATAAATACCACAAATCTCAATTGAATCTCATTTTTACTTATGTTTTGGTTGCAGATTTTTTTTTAAATCTTTCAAGTAGCTCATAGACTAAATGAGTGCATGTATAAGACTTACAAATTACAGTGTTCTGTACATGCATGTGCTGTTCCCTATATGAAACAGACAGAATTTTTTTCTCTATTTGAATGCTCTGCTTTAATTAGCCCTAGTATAACGGTGAAATGAGGAAAAAGGAAAAGGATATGCTAAGAAAGAGAAGAAAAATAATAAAAATAAAAAAGAAATAAAAAAAAAAAGAAAGTAAATACCTGAATTCAAGAAAACAGGTCCAGGGCAATGAATGTAGATATCAGTCTTAATGTGAGATTGAAATCTATTCTGCTATAAAGTTTTAAATCCTATTTCCATTGCTTTTTTGTAAAATTTACATCCAAAATTAAATTGTATTCACATGTTTCTTATTGCTTTGAATTTGTTAACAAAAAAAATTGCATTTTTTGCAATTATACTTCAAGTTTTATGTTGTTTTAATTGAAGGATATTTGAAGGCACATTATAATATCAGGATTTAAGTACTGTGAAGAGTATAAATACAAACCAAGAAACATCTGAAGAAATACATGAGAACTGCTCATAGTTCTTGTCCACATATTAAACAGTGTTTCAGAAAGCCAGAGTTTTAACAATATTAATGTATTTTGTAGACATTAAGGCTGAGGAGAGGTTTAAATGCATGAAGAGACTCAAGGAGCTGTTTTTAAAGATACTAAGGACAGGATCTGCAGCTTATGAAGGGCAACTTCAAAGCAGGAAGTTGATGCTTCAATAAAGATAGAATAAATGGATGATGATGTAATTGGAAATAAAAGGAACTGGTTTCCTGGCAGTGACTGAAGGTCTCTGGAATACTTAAATGATCTTGGGCATCAAGTAGTTTGAAATACATACTGTAGTTATGCTCTGTATATCACCACAAGTCCATTGAGAATTGCAAAAAGAATAGGCAACTTTTCAAACCTCTTAGGTTACAGAGCATGTTCATTGAAATTCTGCAGTTTCTGGGAAAGACCTTTAACCATTAAGAAGCACTGCAAAACACATATACTCTTGATTGAGAAAGAGAGAGGAAAAAGGGAGAGAGAAGATACAAACACTCAGAACTTTCTTAAGAAGAGGAAACTTGGATCATGAGTGATGAAGGTGCCAAGTGTTTCCTATTGGTTCCTTAGAGAGATAAACAACAGAGGTAGAAGTTTAACTAATGTGCTCTTGGGAGGTCTTGAGATGTGCCCATTCTTCACAAGCTTCATTTACTGACATTAGTGTTTATCTAAAGACTTCTTTCTTCCACTGAGTATGAAGTTCAGGAGAAATCATAATGAATTTATTAATGCCAGGTTGTTACACTGGTTTTCCATGCATCCAAAATGTTCTGATTGCCTCCAAGAACTTTCAGATGATGTCTAACTGCCTCAATTTAAATATGTTACACATGAGCAAGTTATTTCAAAGCTAGTGGAAGGTAATCAAATAATTATATTTTGTGTTTGTGTCTCTTTTCATAATCTTTTCTCATATCTTCTAACTCTTTCTATATAAAGATATATATCGTGTCAAGTGCAAGAGGTAGCAAAAGAGAGAAATAGCAGGAGAGATGAAAACAGAAAAAAACTGGAGAAACTGTGAAAAACAAACAAAAAGGAAGAGGATTAAGTAGCCACCAATTTAAGGATCAGGTCCAAACCCCACACCTTATGGTTATGTATCTAAACCTAGTTCTGAACTCTCGCCTTGATTTTTTGAATACATTCTGTTCTGAAAAGATCAGCGTTGGCTCACAGATTTCTGAATTAAAACAAAAAGAAACATGTCAGGACTTGGTAATCCTTAGAGGATTTCCTACTCAGGTGGGAGAAGAAACACAAAGAACTTTTTCTTGCATATCATTATTTCTGGTTAGAAACTTTCATAGCTTAGTAGCATAAATGCAATTTTGGGTAGGAGGGGAGAAAAAGAAAATAAGGATCTCAGAACCTTCATGACAGTCAGAGTAACAGAGTATGGTGGAAAAAAGGCATGCAGACAGCTAAGATAACCATACTAAGATTAGGTATCCCCAGAAGGAGTTTTCCACCCTGCTGTGGAAAGGAAATGGGTGAAGGATTACTAGGATTAGTATTTAGCAGTGACTGAGGTGGCTTTAGTATCTCAGGTTCAAGCAGATTTTGAAAACAGACTTAATAATCTCCTCAAAGAATCTGTGTCCAAAATGTAACTTTAAGACTATTTTTTTATTTTACATTTAAAAAATGGTTCTACATACAAATCCAGTGCTTTTGCAATTTCACTTTGCTGCCAGAGACCAGAGTAACATTTTATATTATTAAAATATTAATGATTGGAAAATTGGTAAGGGATTTCTGTAACAACTCATTTCATAGTTCAACATTTTCAGTGATTTTAAGGAATTAGTACATACGTTTTTAAGAATGTATTTTGAAATTAGTTCCTAAAATGACTCACCCTCTCCAATCCATCTGCAAAAAACATCTTTAACAAGCAGACTGGTTACAAATGTTTGTGATTTTCACAGCCCTTCTAATTCTGTAAAAATTCTTCAGAGGCATATAGTATACCAGCACTCTAGTAGCTCTTTCTGCTGATTTCATATTGTTCATTTAGAATGAAGATGCTTTTATAATACAATTATCCTCCAGCTGTTTGTAGAGCCTTGAACTGGCACTGGCATGATATTCTAATTTCAAATCAATGTATAATTATTTTCTATTTCTTTTTTTGATCTCTTTTTCTCCTTCCTCCCTTTCTCCCTGTCCCTCTCTCCACCCCTACTCTTTATTAATTTTGGCTAAGTGTTTAAGTAAGTGGCAGAAATTTGCTAAACATCACATGATCTATTGCAAACAATATTCAGAGGACTTCTGAAGTATTTACACACTGATACTCTTTAATGCTTTGAAAAAGTGTACTCATTTGGTTGGACACTAAAGAACATTCACCAAGATCAAATGGCATCTTATTTCACGTAAGTTGTTTATGGAGCTCTAATGTTGGTAATGAAGAAATTCAGGAGAAGATTATTTTCTGTGGTTTGTTTTTTCAGCAGAGACTGTATATAGGCCTATCTTTCTGCAACATGCACATTGCTTCCCCACACCTTAGGTAAATATTTATATTCCACTGTAGTACATACTTGGCATTGTTCATGCTAATCTTTACTTTTTTTCTTGTAAAATGTCAGTGCAACATATCTCAACAGTGGCTTATGCAATCTTGTAAATGCTTTGAATTGAGAATGTTAATTTACTCTTTTTCTGTTCTCTTGAGGAAATATCTTCAGAACTTTTACTTTGCTTCTCCATTTGTCTGCCTCAGTAGCTTAGATACAGAAGGAAGACCAAGTTGTCTTTGCTTTCTTGCTTTTGCTTGTTGAAATTTTATGTGCTTGGGTGCAGGGAGGGAATTTTATGCTGTTTGTCCTAATCACTCTCACAGTAGTCCTTCTTCAGATTTTAACATTTGCAGAAGAAATGATACTTCTTTTTCTAACTGTGTCATTTAACACAAATCTGATCTGGTTTCAAACCTTTAGATTAGAAATTAAATGCTAATCAGTATAGATTCAGTCGTCAGACAATGTGAAAACAACTAATCAAAATTTGTAAACAACGCTATAGAATATGGCATAAAAATAGGATAATTTCAGACCATATTAACTTGTTCTATAACAGATTAAAAAGCACTGTAAATATAAATGAAGAGAATGTCATATATCTGGACTTCAGTGAAATTAATGGCATAGTGTCACACCATATTCTTGCAAGTAGGCTTCAGAAACATTACTATAAGGTGAAGCAAAGCTGGCTGAAAGCCAAATTAGTTATCAATGACTCATTGTCAAAGTGAAGGATGTGTGAATTTCAGTCTTCACAGTTTAACTGTTTCTAAGTGATACTATAATAGAAGACACCTTAAAAAAAATTAGAAGATTATAGTGATTGGAAGCATACCAGAGAACTTAATTAACATTTCAAAAGGGAGCTAAAAGTTGAGAAATGTTTTCATGAAGAATGTAGTTTGTCAAGAAACAAGAAAGTTTCTGTATTTGGAAATGAAAAGACAACAGACAAGTGGCATTGAAAATAACTGCAGAATGAAGCAGAACTCAGTTTAAACATCAACAGAAAGTTGTGTAAAAGGATCTCAGAGAAAGGAAAAGATAACATGTTTGCATGTGCATAGCAGGTAAAGACAAATAATAATGGGTTTTAAATTAAACAAGAAAGATCTCAGTTATATGTAACAAGAAAGAATTGAAACAAGAAGGCCAAAAAATACTGGAATGGATACTGTGGATACTTCAATATTTCCACTCCCTGGAGGTTAGATTAAGATAGCTGAAACCACCACATGGCATTACATTTCTTTGTGAGTCTGGTGATTCTGGGAAGTATGCTCTGAAAGGATAGTGTGCATCTATGCTGTTTTTAAACTGCAAATTCATAAAATTTTATTTCATTGTTAATACTTGGAAGAAACAAGCAAAAGTGTATGTTCAATTTTTGACAGATTCAGTTTCTCATTATGTAACTATTGCTGAAGCCCCATACTCTTCCTGCCAGCTTTGTGGAGCCCAATCTGACAGCTCATCTGAAAGAGTTAGGGTTCAGTTCCAACCCCAAGTTAACTTATTGCTTAGTCTCCTTTCTGTAAACAAGGGTATCAATGGATACCAAATGTGACTGTGGTTTTGGTAAACTAGATATTTATTGAGACCAGGGCTTCATTTAATGTAGGCTGAGAAACAGAAGATAGTAACACATTTTACCACCACTATAGGCCAGGATCATAACTGGGAATATTCCAAAACTTGTTGCAAAATAATTGAAAGGCCTTGTTCCCTAATCTGATTATTTATTTTTTTTAAGTAGCACTCTACAGATTAGTGTTGTGCTATAATATATTTCATAACTGTTAAATTGCTGAAAAATAGGGGAATGCTATATCAATTCAGAGGCTAGGGATTGTGCACAGGTTGCAGATTATACTTATGTCTAGGCATATAAACTTAACAGGATATGAATATGTTGGCATAGCAAAATATTTTGTTGTGATGGGGTTTTTTGTTTGGTTTTGGGTTTTATTATTTGTTTGTTACAATGCTAGCTAAAAGCTTTAAAATTATGTAAAGAAGCTTCTAACAAGTTCTGGAAGAATATAAATTCCATGTTTTTGCTTATAACTTAAAAATATGTATCACAGAAATCCAATATATTGTTTATAGCTGCCATTATTTTTTCTGCTACAACTCCAATGACAACCTACTGCTTGAATGACACAAGAAATTAATCACATCATACTTAAATATGTTTTACAGTAGGAAAGCAACCTAATTTTTTTATAATATTTCCTTTTTAGTTGACAGTAAACATTGGCACGTACATCGTAAGTGAAACAAGGAATTCTAGGAAAAAATATAAAATTAATCTTTTGAGCTTGACCTGTGAAGGTTTACAAATACTACCACTTGGCAAGCATGTTCCTAAGGCTTTATTTCTGTCACATTCATCATTTGTAGAACATGGAGTTTCATGCAGCAGTGAAGACTACTTCCTATTGAGAAGTACATTATTCTATCTTTGGTAATAATGAAATCAGGTATTCTACCTCCCTCTTCTCCAGGGGCAAAGTCCATTAAATTTCTTGTATGTGGCGATGTCAGAGGATACGTATGATTGGACAGAACAAGTTTTCTAGCAACCAGAAAAGGAACTGTTTCCTCCCAGGTAGCTGGAATATCATAGGTTACACACTTGTGTCTATGTTTTTTTTTTTAACTTTGTGCTTTTCTTATTATTTGTTTATTGTTCAATTAAACTGTGAAGAGACAGTAAATCTAACTCATATATATAAAGAATTCCTATAACATTATGTACTAATTATAATTTATTTTAAGAATGTAAGAAAAGGTGTAGTGGATTAGGTTGTACTTTTTAAATTATGGCGTTCTGTACCCCGTGGCAGGTCTTAAAGAAGGAAAAGATAAAATGAAAAGATAAAATAGCAGTTTTGCAGTGTATCTTCTCAGATTCCAGGAATCTGCAGGTCAGGAACTTGCTGAACTGGAGTCTGGAGATGCTCTTGATAGTCCCCAGTGAACCCATACTCAAGGTTTTTTTGCAGTTAGCTTGTGGAGATGCTAAAAGAGCAGAAATTTTGTTTTTCATGAGAACAGCAGCCTCATTTCACAGATTTTTTCAGTGACTATGAACAGTTTTAAAAGCAGTCAAACCTCATGAGTAAATGTAAACATTACAGTTTTATTCATAGGACTGGCATACATACTTTATATATCCCATATTGGTTTTCTTCATAATTACTGCAGGACATAAGAAACAGTGCAGGGATAAGTGGTTAAGCTTTANAGGCACTCATTATTCATAGGACTGGCATACATGCTTTATATATCCCATATTGGTTTTCTTCATAATTACTGCAGGACATAAGAAACAGTGCAGGGATAAGTGGTTAAGCTTTACATAAGGTAAGCATCTGTCTGTTAAACATATTAAAATAATATTTGCATCCTGTTAAAATGAGAAATGTATAGAATGTATAGAAGCACTACTGAAATCATACAAAGAAAATACATTGAAATTCTGTGGATGCTGATTGTCTCTGAGAAGAATCACCTACAACATTTCTGAATACGTGTCTCAATGTTTCCCTTAACTTGAGCCCTGATTATTTTCCTAAACTGTGTGTTTTCATGAATTTTAACTTCATCATTTTCAAAGGAGTCCTTCTGTGCTCTGAGATTGCATTGAAGGATGATTAGAAACTGTTGAAGAAAGGGACTTCTGTTTATTAGTCAAATGTGTAGTAAAAGTACAAGTACATATAGTGAATCAGCTAGTTACAGAATGAATCAGCTCAACTATGTAGCAAATTGGGTGTAACCAGTTGCTATAAATCTTATTCTCAACTTAAAAATATGTTATATTTTTTAATATCCTAGATTTTGTTAGCCATAGTAATATATTCCATAATGTAGCTCAATATGCATTCATCCAGACACAACATCAGACAGTCTGCTATTTTATTAAAAGATAATAGCTAATGTCTTATTAGCCTGTCAGGTATGAAGTTTTTTTCCATCATATGTATTTTGAGATTTTGATATTTGAGGTAAATATGCCTAAGCACACTTTTTATGGTAGCTTATTAGTTAGACTTCACCTGCTGTTAGAAACAACCTGGACACAGATGGAAGTAACTTTGTTAAAATATGATTCACATTTAAAGCTTATTAAAATGTTACATAAATTACATAGCGATGTATCTGTACACAGATACAGATACAAATATCGTTAACAAACTGAACAGATTATTTCTGGTAACATCCTCTTCAAGGTTTAGAACTGAGGTGAAAACAGGCCATTGTCTTCTGCCTCCTAATTGCTACCCAATATTTTTTATTGGTTATTTTTCTTTTACTCGCATTTGTCTACAGATGCTAATGAAGGAATTAACTGGATATTTTTATGCTACAAAACTGAACATTATTAGTAGTAAAACATTGTGGGCAATTCATCAGTGAAGGCAGATTTTTGCTTGGAGGCTATTTGGGGAAGTTAAATTCAGTCTGGGTGCAGACACAGTGGATTCTCTTCTCCAGAGATGCATCAAATGTGGTGCTGCCTATGATGCTGGCAAGCATTGCCATGGCCTCACTTGCACATGAGTGCTAGGTGTGTTTCTTGCCCTGACTTTTTGGCCAGTGCAGTAGGTGCTACGGTGCTACATGCAAGGAGGGATGTGGGAAGATGCTCTGTGCTGGCTGAAGTGACATGGTCATGCTGGGACCTAGGTTTCCCCACCAGGAACCCTGTGGGCAGGGACTGAGCCTTTGTCACTGCTGTCATTGCAAAGCAGGGCATCCCCTATCCAAGGAGGTTGTGTTGTTCTCTGCTGCTTTCCAGCTGCCCAGAAAGCTAACCATATACTGGGCTGCGTCAAAAGGAGTGTGACCAGCAGGTCGAAGGAGGTGATCCTGACCCTCTGCTCTCGTGAGACCTCACCTGGAGTATTGTGTGCAGTTCTGGTGTCCTCAGTATAAAAAGGACATGGAGCTGTTGGAACAAGTGCAGAGGAGGGCCACAAGGATGATTAGGGGACTGGAGAATCTCCCATATGAAGTCAGGCTGAGAAAGTTAGGACTGTTAAGCCTGGAGAAGAGAAGGCTGTGTGGAGACCTCCTAGCAGCATTCCAGTATCTGGAGGGGGCCTATAGGGATGCTGGGGTGGGACTCTTCATTAGGGACTGTAGTGACAGGACAAGGGGTAACAGGTTCAAGCTTAAACAGGAGAGGTTTAGATTGGATCTAAGGAAGAAATTCTTTCCTGTGAGGGTGGTGAGGTGCTGGAATGGATTGGCCAGGGAGGTTGTGAGTGCTCCATTCCTGGCTGTGTTCAAGGCCAGATTGAACGAAGCCTTGCATGGCATGGTTTAGTGTGGGGTGTCCCTGCTTATGGCAGGGAGTTGGAACTAGATGATCTTAAGGTCCTTTCCAACCCTAACTCTTCTATGATTCTATGATTGTGTATAATTTCCTGACATTTCTGTGTCTGATTTAATTTCCAGGTGTAACCTTCTCTCAACTATCTCTTACCTGTGTAATAAAAAGCAAAAGGTAGGACAAAATGACCATGGTGACAATGAGAACAAAAAAGTAAAAAGATATCCAGTACCAAGAGAAACCCCAGGAGAAATGTAATGAGTAGACTGTATGGATGAAAATTTCAAGCTAGACTTTGTGAAGTGAATATAACCATAAAGGAGGCTGAAAAGAGGGATCCAGAACTGAAGGAGTGGCTGGTAAGAAGCAAACATAATCTTTGATAATGTTCTGAGAGAGTATCCGAAGTTTCTAAAGTAATGGAGTTTATTATAATGAGTGGTAGTATTGCTGTGATGAATCCAGCACTTGGATGTATTATCCTGCATGCATCCAGATTAACCCAGTCTTACTTTAAAAGATGAAAGCACATAATTTCCATGGCTTCCCTTCCTAAACATGGCTACTTAACTTTATTTTCTTATTAATTCAAAGTGGATTACGTGAAAACAAAAAAGAAAAATCTGAAATTATTGATTTTTGTCTTACAACAGAACTAGTTGCTTCAATGTACTTCATTGAAAGCTGATTGATTAAAAAAATAAAAAAATCATACCTCAATACTGAAGTTCAAGGAAACAAGTGGACCTTTTGAAGAAGCAGTTCCAGGCAATGATCTGATGCTTAGTTGCCCAGTTTGCTTTTCATGTGTATAAACATAGCCTAACTTTTGTGTGTTCCAGACAAAACTGGGGAAAAAAGAATGTTCCTTCTTCCAAGCAGGAGAAAATATTAGATTAACATCTTGCAAATAACACAGTGATCATGATCAGGTAGTTTACTTCAGTTACTCAAATCAAGCTCTAAATGTCTCCCCGAAAAATATTAAATGTCTGCTTTTTTCTTATAATTGATTTTTTTTAATATAATTGCTTCTGGCCAGACAAATAAGAAGCCTATCTGCATCAAACTGAACTAGACTACATATGCAGATTAAAAGTTCTTGATTATTTTTTATTATTATTTTTGTAAAATGTCTTTTTTAATCCATCAGAACCATAGTCACACTTCTAGACCATATCCAAGGAATCGCTTTTGATGGATATCAAATCAATGAAATTAAAGCAGATTTCTTTTTTTCTGCAGATTTTTGTTCAGACCTATGCTCTCTTAAGGAAGTTGCAAAATAGCATTTCAGCAATTTATGTAGTTGGATTATTTATATTGTTTCTGAATTCTTTTACAGCAAATAAGATCATCGTTCAGATTTTCTGTTCCTAAGGCTACAGACTAAATCTCATCACTTCAGAATAAGCCTATCTTCTGGAAACCTGTGAGAACTTCACATCTTGAAGATCACAGTTCCTCAGCTCAAATATCACTACTTTTTCTTTAAGGAAGACAGGTAATGATGCAGGCAGTGTGGTCCCCAGCCTTTCTTCCATGGGCAAACAGTAAAAAAACATCTTATTTTTTTTTGTCCATGAACTTTGATGTGCACATGAGCATAAGAAAATGCTGCCCACTGATTGCCTTTTCTCAGCTTGCAACTTAGTTGTATTACAAACAAGAATTGCCCAATATTCTGTTCAGGATATTTGTGTATTAGCAGTTTAAAATATGGAAATCATGTAATGAGGAGTTGGAGTGGCTTCAGTTCAACATCTCAGCTTAAACATACTGCCCTGTACCATACTGCTGTCACCTGAAATTCCAAATCAGCTTTCAGTACTGCAATAAAATCCTCAGAAACATTACTAAAAGTTACAGATGATTTTGAACTTATGACAACTTAACAATCATCTCTGAGGCATGATACTGTATTGTGTGCTGTGTGAAAAAACTGAGCAGCTGTGAAGACACATCTGCATAACTGTGCAAAATGGAAAATATTTGGTGCATTCACACGACAAAAAGTTCACTGCAGTCAGTGCTATGGTACTCTGACAGGATGAAATCCTTGTCTGAGCTTTCAGAATTGATTTATTATTATTATTATTATTTTATTTTTAGTGAATAATACAGAGCGCCTTCTTCTTCTAAGTTGATAAGGGAAAGGCTGTGGGTATTGCCTACCTGGAGTTTAATGAAGCCCTTGACACTTCATCCCACAGCATTTTCCTGCAGAAACTGGCTGCTTACTTCTTGGACAGGTGTACTCTTTTCAGAATGAAAAACTATCTGGATTGCTTTCCCCAAATAGTTGTGGAGAATGGAGTTAAGTACCATCTGGTGGTCATTCACAGGTGGTTGCCAGGGCTCAGTGCTGGGGCCAGTTCAGTTTAACATTTTCATAAATGATCAGGATGAGAAGATAGAGTGTACCCTCAGTAATCTTCTTGATGACAGCAAGGTGGGAGTGTTGATCTTCTTGGAGGTAGGAAGAAGGCTCTAAAGAGGGATCTAGACAGGCTGGAACAATGGGCCTAGTCCATTTATATACGATTCAGCAAGGCTTAGTGCTTAAATCACAACAACCCCATGCAATGCTACAGGCTTGGGAAGGAGTGACTAGAAAGTGGCCTGGCAAAAAACAACCTGAAGGTGTTAGTTGACAGCTGCCAAACTATGAGCCAGAAGTGTGTCCAGGTGGCCAAGAAGACCAAAAACGTCCTAACTTGTATAAGAAACAGCATAGCCAGCAGGACTAGGGAAGTGATCATCTGCTGTACTTGGCACTGGTATTCTTTGTTTAGTTCTGGGCCCCTTACTCCAAGAAAGAACTTGAGGTTCTGGAGCATGTCCAAAGAAAGGCAACAAAACTGGTGAAAGGTTTAGAGAACAAATCTTATGACAAGTGTCTGAGAGACATGGTCTAGTGGTGGACTTGGAAATCCTAGTTTAATGGTTGGACTTCATCTTAAAGGTGTTTTCCAACCTAAATGCTTTTCATTTTATGATTCTATCTTTCTACATAATATCTAAACAAAATCAAAACTAGGAAGTTCATAGAGTTAAGATGTTTTATCTCAGGACTACTTCTCACTTTTTGGTAGACCAATAGGGGAAGTTTCAGATGAAGAACGATTTCATTTAAGAAATACATAGTAACTTGAAAAAACAGAAAATTCATCATTATACTATTTTGTTCTTTGGTTTTGGTTTTGTTTTTTCCTCTGAAAAACAGGTTTCATATCTTTAACTTTTAGGGGTATATATCTCAACAAATGAATGAAAAAAAAAGGATATGATCTTGAGCTGGGAGGACTAGGAGCATTCAGCATTAATGTGTTGTAGCATCCCAGAAAATTTTTTAGCACAGAAGTGGGATAATATACACTTTGCATTGGTCCTGTTTGACAGCTGAGCACAAACACTGTCCTGAGATGCAAGATAAACTGTGTGAATGCTTGCCATGGTGACCCATCTGGCATCAGGGTTGGAAGGCAGACATTGGACACTTTCAGGAACATAAGTATAGTTGTGGATTTCAAAGGAACTAGAGAGTACTGGCTGTAAGGTATGACGGCGGAATTAGGTTTTCTACCCAAAACAGTATTTTATACTTCAGAATACCTATAGAAAGCTCTTTTTTTCCTCTCTTTCTTCTTTTTTTTTCTTTTCCTTTTTTTT